>OZ010614.1:1969564-1984564 GCA_963932145.1 Acanthosepion lycidas | reverse complement strand
TCGGGAGGTAGTGTGGATTTGGGATAATAGGGGCCAGCTCTGCTTTGTTGTTGCGCACAAGCTACATTGACCAGATCTTAGGCAAGTCGACGTAGGGCTCTTAGGCTGTCCAAGTTATCATTCCATAGTTTATTCAGACCATAGGCATGTCCGGGTTCGTCTAAACTTAGACAAGGCTAGGTTTAGTATGGCTGGCTAATGGAAATTCAACACATCGATTTTCAAGTCTAGCTTTTACTAACACAAATAAAGGAATTGTGGGCGTCTTTGGTTGGGAATAATTGGTGAGCTCACCTTAATGATATAATTAGTTCGTTTGCTGCTGATTATGGAAAGCGTCTTAGCGGAGTTAGATCCACAGAGCAAACGACACAGGAATCTAAATTAGAGGAATCTATATAATCGGGAGATAGGGGAGGGACATAGCTGCAGCTAGGGCAGAGTTGGCCTCCTTGCTTATCAATGCTGATAAAATCAACCATGGATGTGAGAAATTTAAACTGGATAAATTATCCCCAAACAGATTTAAAGGTTTAATTTTCGTTAAAGTTTTGATATCAAGCAATAATGCGGAAATATGCCCCCGACTACTTATAAAAACTTGAACAGGATTCAAAGTTAATGACAGGGAGTCTTGCGGAAGATAGCCAGTATAAGGCACGATTCAGTGAAAATCGAGCAAAATGACCTGACAGAAGTGCAAATGGACAGCAGCATCAAAAGGAAACGTCCAAATATAAATACTGCAAAAGTTAATCTATGCTATGCCTATGGTATGCTTCATCTCAGAAGGGACTGTTCATTTAAAACCAAAACATTTTTTAAATGTGGGAAAAAAAACAACGCACAAACGAAGCTGCTACAAAAGAAATACACAAATTAACTTGCTGAAAGTAGTGCTACCAGCTAAAAAACTGGAAAGTCCAAATAATAGAAAATTCGTGACAGTATAAAGGAATAACGCTACAGCGAGATTTCAATTAGACACTGGTAGCGACATTAGAATTATTGATGAACAAACTTTGAACAGAATTGGCAAGCCTAACTTGAGAAAAACTGACAAAATAGCATTAATTTTTCTTCGGAAAATCACGTGTAACATCCCTCTTGCGGGTAAAACTAAAAAAAAAGCAAATGTTTACGTATTTAAAATTTCCAACACGAATTTAATAGGCGTCGATTGGCTAGACTTATTTCAAGGATGGAATTGGCCGATTAGTTTATTCTATAGAAAAATTAATTGTTCTTCAGAGAAAAAGATTACAGCTAAAGAAACACTGAATAAACTAAAAAATAAATTCACGACTATTTTCTCAGAGGAGTTGGGAAAGTATACAAAGTCAAAGGCATTTTTTTTAATTAAAAGAAAATGTGGTACCAGTGTTTATGCCTAAAAGAAAACTTTTTGCTTCGTTGGAGAATATTAACAACGAATTGGATAGATTAGAGTTATTGAAAAAATAGTTTACTCAGAATGGGCCAGCGGTTTTTATGAGAAAGAAAAATAACTAGATTCGTTTATGTACAGAATTTTCAACTCGATTGAATGCCTTCTATACCACATGTATATCACCTCACAACTCCAGAGGATATATTTGCTAAATTAAATAGTGGTGATTTTTTTTCAAAAGTTTAACTACCTGAGGCATATCTTCAAATCGAAGTGGACAGGGAATGTCGGAAGCTTTTGACTATTAATAAGCATAAAGGACTCTAAAAGTATAAAAGATTACCCTTTGGGCTAAAAGTATCCCCAGGTATTTTCCAGCAAATACTGGATACGCTGTTGGCTGGACTAGAGGACGGCGTCGTTTACATAAATGATATACTTACTAAGAGTGCTACGAAAATGCAACATGTAAAAACTGGCCCCGGAAGTATTTCAGAGACTACATGATTACGGTTTCAAAATCAATGAACAGAAATGTCAATTCTTTCTGGACAAGATTAAATATTTCAGTTCGGGTTAGAGTTAATCGACGAAAAAAGAAAACCAGTATCCGCTCGAGCAAGTGTTTTTAAAGGCATGCCTCTCTGTCAAATTTGCTGACCCTAATTTCTAGGATTAGCGAATTATTATAATATTGATATTCCAGAGAGGTACAAATTGCGATCACCTTTGAATAATTTACGTAAGAATGGTACAAAAGGGAACTGGTCAGCGGAATGTCAAAAAGCTTTCGAAGAAATTACAAAAAACAAAAAGATCTTCAGAATTATCACGTTACTACCCCACCGACAGATAAGACTGGTATCAAACGCAAGCGAATATGACATAGCAGAGGTAATAGGTCATAAATTCGCTTCAAGATGCTACAGTCAAATTGAAAAGGAAAAGCTTGCTATAATGTTTGCTGTAAAGAAATTTCACAGGATGATATTAGGAAGAAGATTCACACTGCAAACTGATCATTGCCCATTATTATATAAATTCTGTTCTATGAAAGTGATTTCCATGCATGCTGCAATGAAGTTAAGTCGTTGGTCTACGATTGTGTTGAACTATGATTTCAAGATGGAATTTCTTTCATCAAAGAAATTGGGACATGCCGATGGCTTATCCCGATTGATTATCGAAATCTAAAGAAGATTTTGAAGATACTATGAGTGCTTCGCTGGAATTTGACAGTAAAATTAAAAGACTGTGGTGTAACATTATTAACACATTGACAGGCGATAACAAAATTCACTCTTAAAAGGATACGTTTATTCCCAAAACTATGAATGGCGTTAGGTCGAAATGCAGTGGAAGAAAAATTAATCCTGCCATCAATGATACAGCATATTCTATTTGTGATGGTGTACTTTTGTACGCGGAAAGAGTAGTAATTCCATTACCCCTAAAAAAGTATTTTAAAACAATTCCACCTAGGACATCCTGGAATATATATATATATATATATATATATATATATATATATATATATATATATATATATATATATATATATAAAGAAAGAAAGAAAGAAAGAAAGAAGGAGATAAATATATATATTTGAATATACTTTGATATATATATTCATATATGCATATACATATCAAATATGTGGTGCAATTCAATTTATATTACAATGAATCATTCATACAAAAAGTAGATTAGTAAAGTTATGATATAAAATGTCGAAATCTCTTCGCAAACAAAATTTTAAAATTGCATTAACCTACGAACCACTCGATGAATGTTATGATCTTTTTTTTAATAACTATAAGCTGTATAAGGTCTTTTTTAATCTGCAAGTACATTCAACTGTACATTCAGTCATCCTCAGGCATGGAAATTATTTTGTTTTTTCAGTAAAATCCAGGGAGCATCAGAGACGAAAAATTAAATGCGAATCGAAATGTGATTTTTCAGAAATGTGTTATTGTTAACGGATAAAAACTTTTGGGATAACAATTAGTGAACTATTTAGCTCGTGCCGCATTGACTGATAAACTCCTACAACAACAAAAAAAAAACGTCTCAAATTACCATATTAGTAAAAAGCGCACTCTTTTAAATTTAAAAAACAAATTCAACCTTAGCGTTGTGACTGCACGCTCCAAAACACACACACACACACACACACACACACATATATATATATATATATATATGATTATTTATTTAAAAATATGCTTCCAACACGCTACATAAGAGTTCTCATGTTTCAAAACAAGAGCCGAAAACTTCAATATAATTATTTGAATTAAATTGAATTAAAGTAAGCTCTGTTCCATCAAGCTGTTCAAGCGAAATTTTTTGGGGAATAACTTATTTCTGAAATTTACGTGTTTTAATAGCAGATTCATTATTGAAATCAAAATTTCCATGGTAACGGCCAGCGCTATTGTTCATATAAAGAGGGGGCGCAGGGTGTTAATAATTTGTATCAGTATAGAGTTACATTCATAGATGTCAAGTCAGGGTAAGGTTGGGGTGTCTAAATTTAAAACGGAAGATATATATATATATATATATATATATATATATATATATATATATATATATGAACAAACTGAGATAGATACATTTTAATATACTAGCTTCAATCCCTGACCCAGTGAGGATGAAGTCCTTGATTAGAAGCTACGTGTATAGGCCAAAGTTAGATAAAGATATCCAAAATACAGTTGGAAAATTTAATGGTTGTAATTCATCAGCAATATCACCACCTATAAATTATTAGGCATGGCCAAACACTGATAAACCGTGGGTAAGACTACATATGAACGTTGCTGGATCACTAAATAGTTTATACTATTTAATTGTGTTCAACAGCTTCACAAAATCGCCCGGGATATTGAAATGTAAACGACGGACTTCCGCAATAACAATTAAATTCTTGCACGAACTTTTTGAAAGGTTTGGAGTATCTGACAATGTGTTAATTTGTAGTGAAATTAAAAATTTATGAATATTTAACAACGCAGAGGTCAAATGGTCAATTGGTGACACCTTCAAAAGAGTATTAAGTAAAGCTGAATGCTTAAAAGCTGAAGACACGCCACTACATGAATTTTTAACGTATATCGAATGACGTCAAATGCAAACGTCACCGTGAAAATGTCACCTGCAGAGTTCATGTTTGCTAGAAAAGTTACATCCATTTTTGACATGAGATTAAGAAAAAACTCTAATAATTTCAACCTACCAGATCATTTTAGATTAAAGATAAATATTTCTTTAAAAGTTTTAAGATCGGAAAAGAAAATTGTTAGGAAGGAAAAATTATTCAGTGTCTAGGTAGTAAGTGTCTGATCATTGTCGAAAGTGAACGATTTCCTCATAAGTGACATATAATAAGCAACCAGTCAAATTTAATTTACCGATGGACATAATTTACGATACTTTTGAAATACATCTTGATGTCAGGCTAAGCGAAAACGTAATCCAACTGAAACATTAGAAGTAGACTCATGTCTGGAAAAAGTATCGACTAAGGAAAGAGTACATCTAAAAAGGTATGAGGGTGGGGAGATGAACATATCTCTCCAGAAGAGAACTTGGACTCGTCCAAATACATATAGAATGATGCTGAGAATCGCCAGTAAAAGTAATCAAGTCGAGAGTTAAAGATCTATAGCCTATCTGCTTATTACCTATTTCAGTAAGACTACGACGGATCCAAGCAACGTACGACTTCGTGATTGTTTTATCTTCATCCAATGCAATGAAGACAGAACAGATATGAACAGATTGAAACAGATTGATAAATAAGAAGAGACAAATCTATCTATCTATCTATCTATCTATCTATCTATCTATATATATATATATATATATATATATATATATATATATATATGTGTGTGTGTGTCTTTAGGTTGCAAATTCTTTAGGCATGTCTGATTAAATAATTTACAGACATTAAGTCTGTTTATTTTCAATAAACTCCTTTCATACTCACGTAATGGATAGCAAAAAAAAAAAAAAAAAAATGAAAAAACAGTTTTGTATCACTATTTGAATTCTTAAACAACATACAGTTTTGTATTACTGCAAAGATCCCTGAAGATGATGTCAGGAGAAGATCAAAAGTATTTTGGAAATAGGAAATAAAAACGATTTTCACATCATTTAATTGCAAAACACGGAAGGTTATCCGTGAGTATGAACGGATTTTATTAAAAATAAGCAGACATAATATCTGTAATTTATTTAATCAGACATATATATATATATATATATAGAGAGAGAGAGAGACATATATATATATATATATATATATATATATATATATATATATAGAGAGAGAGAGAGAGAGAGAGAGAGAGAGAAAGAGAGAGAGATCTAAAGAGAATGAGATAGATAGATAGATAGATAGATAGATATGAGCAGAGGCTGGAATAGATAGATAGATAGATAGATAGATAGATAGATAGATAGATAGATATGAGCAGAGGCCGGAATAGATAGATAGATAGATAGATAGATAGATAGATAGATAGATAGATATGAACAGGCTGTGATAGACAGAGATATATAAACAGACTGAGATAGATAGATAGATAGATAGATAAACAGACAGACAGACTCAGATAGATAGATAGATATAAAGTGACTGAGATAGATAGATAGATAGATAGATAGATAGATAGATAGATAGATAGATAGATAGGAGCAGAGGCCGGAATAGATAGATAGATAGATAGATAGGAGCAGAGGCCGGAATAGATAGATAGATAGATAGATAGATAGATAGATAGATAGATAGATAGATAGATAAAATCAAATCCAATACATATATAGAGAATGGAAAAAGAAGAGTGAGAGAGAGAGAGAGAAAGTGAGAGAGGGAGAGGTTAACAGCAGCATAATGAAAATTTGGTGTGTACCTATACCTCGCTAGTTTAGTAACGTACAAACGCACACATACATACCAAAATCTTTTCACCATGCGTGTGTATGTGAGTTTTTGTGTGTGTGTCTGTGTGTGTCTGCGTGTGTGCGTACGTGGGTATGTGCTTGGCTTCAAGGTATTTTCACGAAGAAAACAGAATTTGTTTTTCTTCTTCTTTGCCCTCGCATAAGTTGGTTTGATCCTTGACTTCTGCCGCAATGAACTCACACCAACTTTCGCACTCTTTCTCTCTCTTTCTCTGCCTCCCTCTCTCTCCCAATATATATATATATATATATATAGAGAGAGAGAGAGAGTGAGAGAGAGTGAGAGAGAGTGAGAGAGAGTGACAAAGAAAGAGAGAGAGGCAAAAAGCCGTCATATCATTAAGAGTGATAGAGTGGAGTCAAAAAGTATTACTACGACAACGATGTCTGTAGTAGACTAAGTTCAAAGTGAAAAATGGAAGCAAGTGATAAAAATTGCCGCTTATGGCATGGCTGGAAAAAGGAAAAGCAAAAATAAATATAGAAATATTTCACACATGCAAAAAACGAAATATTTCTTTTAAACTTAATGATTTCTGTACGTAGTGATGCGTTATACGCAGCAGGTGGCTTCGTTTAAATTTCTCTTTCTCTGTACAGGTCTGTTCGTAAATAGGATTAAAAACTGCGTATGCAACATCCCATGTTGCTGCAGCGTAGAATATAAAGCGCTATCTGGATAATAAGACAGTCATTTGATCATGAAACAACGAAATATGTACTAGCAGAGCATGTATGGAAAAATGGAGAACGCAGGCTTCAGTTTAATTAATTGACGAAGAAGATTAAGGAAGGAAATTAGCGGAATGTAGAAAAAAAAGCAAACATGAATAGAAAAAAAAGGAAGTAAAATACAGAATAGGAAAACAAATGACAAAAAAAACCCCGAATTGATTCAATCTTATTCAAATCTTGTTTTTACGTGTATATATGTTTGCGAGTGTGGGTATGTGTGTGTATCGTTTTTATATGTGTTTGCATGTGCATGTGCTCATGGTGGATGTGTTTGTGTGTGCAGACATGGGTGTGTGTGTCTTTTCATTTAACGTGTCTTTTTATGTATATCTGTTTTTGCATTAAGGTGTATCGTAATTGGTAGTATCTTTGCAACAAAGCAGTCGACCCTGCTTTACTCAGGTGAATTGGGATGCGGAACTGTGTTTTCCACAGCACAGATCCAACTCTCACACATAGTGCCAAGAAGTCATATGGGCGCTGCAACGTACACAGGCCGGTCAACGGCATCAACCTGCCGGCTAAACCGTGTGCGGGTAATCGAAAGTGTTTCTCGACCCGAAAGAGGAACGCTTGTCACTAATCCATTTCTGCCAAGCGGACATCGGTCAGTCTCCAACCCTAGCCTAGGAGATGCGCCTAAGAGGCCAACGGCTTTAACAGTGGACGGAGAAACTTCTAAGAGGACGGACAGGGTAACCTGAACATCCCCAGTGCAACAGGAATCAGCAAGCCATTTCACTATTCCGCCTGGAATGTCACCATGAACCACAATTGCAACAAAAGAGAGCGGAGACCACAGCGGCGGTGCAGAATAAATGATGATGTTTTTGTCTCTTTTATGTGTTTTTTCTTTTTTTCTTCATGTGTGTTCCTGTATGCGTGTGTCATTGTGTGTGTCTGCGCCTGTTTTTGTATGCCATTTTTATGCGCGTCTTCTTTGTGTGTGTCTGCATATCTGTATTTGTGTCCGTGTGTCTTTTTAGGTGTCTTTGTATCATGCCAACTTGTGTATGTCTATTTTATGCCTGTCGGTTTTTGTGTGTGTCACTGTGTACGTCTCCCTTTGTGTGTATCTGTCTGGGTCTGTTTACATATATATATATATATATATATATATATATATATATATATATATATATATATATATATATATATCTTGTGTTTGTTTTGTGTGTGTCATTTTATAAGATGATGTGTGATGCCAGTCTTTCTCAGTGTGACTTTTTGTGTTTGTGTATGTGCCATTTTATGTGTCTGCATGTCTATGTGTGCATGTTTTTACGTGCGTACCTCTTTTTGTGCGTATCTTGTGTGCGTATGTGTGTGTGTATGTGTGTGTGCGTCTTTGTGCACGTGTGTATATGTTTTTGTGCTCTTTTTCATGTCTTTGCATGCCTGTCTGCGTGTCCTCATATGTGTGCAATGTTTGGCGATCAAAAGAAATCTTAGCAACCATCGGCAGTGATTTCATTGTCACAGGTGAAAAGCTAGCATTTGTTTTTCTTTCTTTTTGTTGATGTTGTTGTCTTGTTTTTGTACTGGAAAACATTTTTTTTTCTCTGGAAGATATTTTCTTAAAATGACTTACGTTTGTAAAATTTGATACAAAGAATAAAATTTCATGACTAATTCTGGAATTCTGTGAAATGGTATTAGTTTATTTTTTATGGCATCGGGGGAAGATTTGTCGATTTCCAAACTAAAAAAAAAAAGCAGGAAAAAAACAGCAAAAAAAAACAGCAAAAAAAAAAACAAAAAAAAAAAACAAAAAAAAAACACCAAAAAAAAAACACCAAAAAAAGAACAACATTGGTTTCAGCTTTTATTTTTTTCATGGCTCATTGTTTTTCAAATGGACTTTCACCATATGTTTTAGCGTTTCTAACAACTTTTCTCCCTTTCTCTATCGTTCTCTTTATTTCTTTTTCTTTAACCTCCGGAATGTTATTTTGTTTTTTTGGACATTTCCTGGCCCACCTGTTCTGCCACGACATAAATTCAGCTTTGGAAACATTGAATTTGACAATAGAACGTTCTTAATATTTCGAAAGCCGCCATAATTGACCTCATCTGACTTTGCATTGGGAAATATCGTCGGTTTTCAATACAAGACAAAGTCTCGGAAAATCGCAATTTGAATAGACACTTCTGAATCTGCGTCACCACTATCCGCCACCCCCGTCTTGTGCCCCTCCTCCACCAGTGTTTTGCTTTAACATTTATTTAATTTCATTCTTTTTATTTTCTTTCTTTCTTTCTTTTTTCTTCCTTTCTTTTCTTTTTTTATTAATTTTTGCTTTCTTCCATGTCATAGTTTCCTCCTTCTTTCTTTCTTTCTTTCTTTTTTAATTTTTGTTTGCTTTCATGCCATCGTTTCATCTTTCTTTCTTTCTTTGTCTTTCTTTCTTTCTTTCTTTCTTTGTGAACTTTTATTTTCTTTCATTTCTTTTTTCCTTTTGTGTCTTTTTCATTCTTTATTTTCCTTTTCAATATTTTTCTCTTTCTTTTTTCATTCTCTCTCTCTCTCTTTCTTTCTTTCTTTTTTTTTTATCCAGTCTCTTTTTCTGTAATGAACCATGAAGAATCTTCCTTCTACTGAAAGACCAAATGACGAGATCTGAATAGTACCTTTTAAAAACAATTTTTGGGCCAATTAATTTTTTACTCAACTGCCAAGAATGTGGCTTCATGGTAGAAAATGGAAGATCATTTTTCTGTCACAACCAAGTAATAAAGTAATCTTTCATTTCTTAGTTATTCGATATTTCAAAAATATCAATTTTCTTCTTTTCTTTTTTTTAAGTGGACGCTTTCTACACACATTTGCTGTTCAGGGAGACTGAAATCAATTCTTAGCAAACCGAGAAAAGGATTTCTTTTTTTTTTTTTTCTAGGATTTTTCTACGTCAATTTTAGAGTCCCATATTATTTGGAATATTGAATTATTAAATTCAACCAAATATTGTAAAGCGACCAAAAGTTTTCCATCCTCAAAATAACTGGAAAACCTTCACATTTAATGTTGAAGTCTGAATATTAAATACTTTTTGAGGCATGATTATGATTATATTTTTTCGTTGTGCAAAACACTTTTTCAGATTAGTGAATTCAAAGTGCTAGCAGTTTCTGTCAAATTGTCGCTCTTAAAACTCGTGAAATAATGTCTCTTTCACTTTTCTTTTATTATTTCGAAAAGAAACCGTAGATGGTGAGGTTTTTTTTTCTGATTAGCAGAAAAAATAAAAATAAATAAAAATCGAACGAATTTTAATGGGGATAAAATGGTTTAGTTAAAATAAACAACGTTGTATCAAAAACAAAACAAAAAAAGACTGTGTTACTATGGCTTTCGATAACATCTAAGTGGCTGAAATAATGCATTAAGCATAAAATTGGTATTGAATTAAGACGAAACTAAGATGCACAATATTCATGCCATAAATGAATGATACCATTGTGCCGTCTAAATTCGCACTGAAAGGGAAAGAAAACAGAACTTGAAGGGAGATAACTCCTAAAGTCTAATTACGGAGAACTATTAGATATTTTATTTCTTTTCTTTTAATAATTTCACTCAAATCAAGGCAATAAAGTCACTGAAACACAATTAGTTACTGCGCGTGAAATAATAAGAAAAAACAAACACTATTTACATTATTCGGACTATTGTTCTCATCTTTGTCGCCATAATTATTACAACGTTTCGCTCCGTCCTTCTTTGCGTCGTTCAAATGTCGAACTGAACCCTTTATTTCGCTCGCTGGGTTAGACAGTTCTAGTTCCACGTACCATGTTTAATGGGTCTCGGTTATCAGTTATTTCCTGGTAATTCCTCTCTGAAAGTTTTCCACTGCCTTAACCGGGTATTGAACTCACACTCTTTGGGTCCTGTCACTGGATCTGACTAACGCCTTTATCCACTGTGCCATGTGTCCTTGAACAGTCTACCCCAGTGACCGAAATAAAGGTTTTAGTTCGACATTTCAACCACCTGAAGAAGGCCGAAACGTACAACGGCCGAAACGTTGTAATAAATATGGCGACAAAGATGAGGACAATAGTCTGAATAATGTAAATCTTACTGGAATAACTCCATAATAAATTGCTTATTTGAAGAATAATTCCATATCAATGAAATCAACTTGTATTCATGCAAGCTCAGCTGAGAAAATGTAAACATCGAGTTCTGATTGCATTTGCAACAACCTTTATCTTTCATTAAACTTTCAATAATCAGCATGGTAGTGTTAATTATGACAGGAATAACATTTAAGATAACATAATATTCATTTCTAATTAGAATATTAAAATTAAATGAAGTATAAGTAAATGGACATTAGTGAACTAGGCTGTTTGTAATTGTTTAGATATAGGAAAAGAAGAGGAGGAAGAAGAAGAATCAGTATTTGCAAGTCATCATCTGATGAAATGTAAAGAAAACAATGGTTTCTCTTTTAGAGGATGTGTGTAGGATAAGCATGATATACACTCATGTTATTTCGTTTATTTTGAATCTCTAAGGATACAATAAGTAACAAAATTTCCATTAACATCATCTTTATATAATCAATAAACAGTCGTCTTATACGAGAGGTATAGGACAAACTTGGCTACCTTTCTTATCTAACGGGCGCCTTATACGCGGAAATATACCGTTTATTATTTTACGATGATTTTCAATCTATAAAAGGCCCGGGATCCATTTGAGGTAAATAGTTGCAGAGTAAAAGGCAGAGATTGTCCGGATATGTAAAGAAGATTACGTTTAACTCTAGACTTGAACAGGTTAAGATTGTAGTGATCAGGGAAACATCCTCTTGGGAGTCGGTTCTACAGAGCAACGGTTCTTGAGAAGGAGCGATTCCAGAGGAAATTACGTCTCACTCGATGGAATACGAAAGGAAATGGGAGGGTTCGATAAATTGGGCGTGGCAGGGTGATTCTTAGACATGCACGTTTGGACGAATGGAATGAAGGAATATAGTTCGTCTGAGAACATTACATGAAAATAGCGATAAAGCCATGTGAGAACCTTCGACATTTCGTCTGTGAGAAAAGGGAGTGTAGGGTGGGAAATAACAACGACACGTAGAAGCTTTGGGGTTTCTATCGATACTAAAAACTGAAGTCTGGGCATCTCCTACTCATATATGGCAGTAGTAGAACATTCTAGGCCTGATATGAATTTTGTAGAGCAATCCCTCTTTTATACAAGTTTAATTAAAAACGACTGCCAAGGTAATGTCTTAATTTTTCTTGTTTTCTTATAATTTTCTTCTTTTCTGGTCATAAACTGTGTAGAAATTCTCCGAATGTTTTGTATGTCCGAACGCTTTCGGCAATACTTTTACCCATTATCAGGGATGATTTTATTTTTACATTTTTAACTGAATGTATAGATTGTTTTATGTATATATCTAGAGTTATAGGAATATTTTATTTTCCAAACACAGTCAGTATATTATGGCCGTGTTCATAGTTGATGATATTGAGCGTTTGCTTTTTCTTTTTCATTGATAATGTTTAATCACATTTAGCCTTTTTCACATGGAGGAAGGTATTATATTTGTATTAACAACGAGTATTTTTCGTATACACACACACACACACACACACACACACAGACACACACACACACACATATATATATATATATATATATATATATATATATATATATATTCGGACTGCTATCTCATTCGGCAGCCCACAGAAGACGGACGGAGATGGTTGGACAGCATCATCGTCAGCAATGACGGAGAGCATAATATATATATATATATATATATATATATATATGTGTGTGTGTGTGTGTGTGTGTGTGTGTGTGTGTGTGTGTGCAGGTATGTAGAAAAATAGGAAAGAATACGTTAGGTAAATTTAATTTTAATAATTATATTGAGGGTTTTGGCTCTCGTTTTAGAAACATGAGAATTCTTATGTAGCGAAGGAATTAAAAAATAATTATATATATATATATATATATATATATATATATATATATATATATATATGCACATTTCATTGAATACGACAAGGTGCTTTGATTTAGTTTTTTATACAATTTCTCATGTGATCTAATATATTTTTTTTCTTTTTGGATGATAAATTATATAAAAACTGTCCGAATGTTCTTTTTATCCAAGCGCTTTTGGACAGGTTTTTATATAATTTATCACCTGAAAATAAAATAAAAATAAGATCACATGAGAAATTGTATAAAAAACTAAATCAAAGCACCTTGTCTATCGTATTCAATGAAATGTGCATGAAAGAAGGATTGCTGCCTAAACACACACACACACACACATACATATATATATATATAGTTAGATAATTAAAAGTTTAGTAATCCCGATGGATAATCCCAAGGAGGATGTAATCCAGAGAGCTCAATGTCAAATCAGAACGAATGTTAATTTAGTTAAAATTAGAAAACAGACAGCCTGAAGGGTTCATTGATTATATTTTATTTCCCGAGTAAGGTGTTTTTTTCCTGGTTCTTCAGATCACGTTTCTGATCATAAAAAAATGGTTTTAAATTTACGTATTATTTTTATACACTTTTGAGGGGTAGTTTTAAGTTGATGTAAGGTGATAAAGAGAAAATAAGCAAATTTAAAATCATTTTTATGGTTGAAAATGGGATCTGAAGAACCAGGAACAACGGTGCGATAGGTAAATTGTCACTATATTATATTTTTAATTTCGCGCATGCGCGTTATTTCATTTTGATTTTCTCAACTGAAAAGTATAGTAGGGTCAGTTAAGCCCATCTGTTAGAATAAGAGCACAATGACGCAGTTCACTCCACCAGAAATTTGGAAATGGCATGTTTTACTGCTTGGCATTTGCGCCGGAAGCTCCAAATTTGGGTGTCAACATGATGACAATGTAGAAGATTCAGAAAGAGATGGATGAGTCTAATGGTACGAAGCTACGGTAGTCCGGAAAACTCACTCTGATCGTTCTGATAAGAAAAGTACACCAGAATTTGTTGGCGAGGGCCTCAGACTCAATACGGATGCTTAAACCAAGTGCTTTGAAAAGATAGTGCTGCCCTGGGTCAAGACGGTGGCTGCTGGAAGATGCTATTGTCTGGCAACAGGACTCCGCGTCATGCCATACAAGCAGGAAAACTCAGTCAGGTTAGGTTTCAAAGTATAGTTGTGTTTTCAAAAAGGATTTTCCGGGATTCTGTATGCAGCCAGGCATGTTGTTTTGAATGATAACTCGAACATTTTTAGGCATTTAAATCAACATGCCTGGTCGCGTACACAATTCCAGAAAGTCCTTGTTGAAAACACAAGTATACATAAACAATAAGCAAAAACTAAAAATTCTTGAAGCTATATACATAAAAAAATTAAAACCCAACCTGAACAAAATAAACTACGAAATCTCCACAAATATTCTTAAATGCCTATAATTGATAACAGAAGCCATTGGTTTATACCTCGTTTTCACTCTCACGTGGTCATGTGTCACGTCACGAGCTGCGACGCGATTTTCTCTTCCACGTCTCGTATGCACGAGTTAGTCGTTGCTTTGAAATTTTACATGCAACAAAAAAAGACTATCATTATTGTTTCGTCCGTGTATTGGTTGATATAATGAAAAGTAATTGTCATCTTTGATAATGGCTTATACAAGGCGAAAGCTTCGATTGGATTTAAACATGTATCAATATGGTGATTTCCTTTCGTCTTTCAATGATAATGTTATCAAGCTTACCAAACAATATGAAAGGAACTTACTTAAAATAGACAAAACTTGTCTATATTATTTAATGAAACATGCATCAATGAAAACTTGCTGGCTAAATATACACAATATACACAATATATATATATATATATATATATATATATATATATATATATATATTAACT
>OZ010614.1:1954564-1964564 GCA_963932145.1 Acanthosepion lycidas | reverse complement strand
CCTACAACAACCAATCCAAAACTTGAAAACTTTGTTGGAGGAAAAAATAGCTATCATCACTTTCCCAGAATAAAATAAATTATTAAATAAAAGATCCAAACTCATTTCAAAATGCAGACATGAAAACAAATATTTACTACATTACTTAAAAATGAAAAACTGAAAAAAATAAAATAAATGAATAAATAAACAAAATGACAATAAAATAAGCAAAATAAATTAACCCAAAGAAATTACCAAATCACACCCGTTAGAATAGACGAAATAGAATAAATAGATAAAAAAAACAATGAACCCAAATAAATAAAATAAATAATAAACGAATTAGCAAACCATTATGACCAACATATTAGTTAGACTATAAAAAATCAAACCAAACATCGGACAAAAATAGCTATAACTGTTATATAACTATAAAAGAAAAAAATACTACTTTACTTAAAAATCAAAACCGAAAAAAGTAAATAAAAATATACAGTATAATAAATAATAAAATAAAATTAATCTAAATTCATCCAAATAAATAAATAAACTAACAAACCGATCCCGATAAATTAACCGTTAGAAAAAGCAAATAGAGATACTCACTGCAAATAAATACATGAATAAACAAATGAAAAGCTGCCCCGCCAAAATAATAGAATAAACAACAACAATCAACGACAAAATTGAATAAATAGTTTTAATTATCTTCCCAAACCTAAACAAAACTATTAAATAAGCGATATAAACAAATTTTTACTACGTTAATAAAAAAAAAACGATTAAAATAAAAATACAAAAATAAATATATAAGATAAGAAATAAAAATAAAAAATAAAAATAATAAATAAATAAATACAAGGTTAAATAATTTAAACCAAATAAATAAACAAACGGCTTCCGGTAAAATAACCGCCAAAATAGACTACACACAATGCACCACTGACCCGTACTTAGCCGAGAAAAATAACAGAACTCGTGGCCTGACGATTGCGTCTAGCATGAAACAGAATGTCACCTCTAAGTCTTGACTTCTATGTTCATTTTTATATTTACACACGCGCTGATATTGAGCAATTTATCCCATAAATATAACACAGCTTAAGACTATATTTCTTTATATATATATAAAGAGTGAGAGAGTGAGTAAATTTAAAAATAATTTATTCCAAAATTCGCTTGTAGATGAAACAGAACTAATGCTTATAATTTAATAATATAATTAAATTTGAAGGTTTTAGCTTCAGTTTTTGAAACATGGTAATTCCTGTGTAGCGAAGAAACCATATTTTAAATCAGTTAATTTATAAAAGATATATATATATATATATATATATATATATATATATATATATATATATATATATATATATATGAGTTTGTGTGTAAATTATTTTCAGGTAGACTTTATCTGTAAAGGAAAAGAATTAATAAAAATGCCAAGAAAAACTTAGCTTACGCATTTCGTCATCTGAGAGACTTTATCAAGGAAAATTTTTGCCTTGATATAGAATAGTTTTTCGTCTTGTCTTTTCATTCTTATATATATATATATATATATATATATATATATATATATATATATATATATATATATATATAATTTGCCAAAATATGATACTGTCAGTATTTAGCCACAGCCATTTTGTATAAACAGTAGACGAAGAAATGCAGTAAAAATAGTAACCAAAGAAATGAAGGCATATTTTTTAGGATAATTTTTATTTTGTTGAAGTTATTGAAAATTCAAAATATTCTTCCAAAAGAAAACATTTCTGAATAAATGTCTCACTGTGCATTGAAAGTGCCTCATCAGATTTTCTAGTTGTGATCAAACGGTTAATCACTCAATGTAGGAATAGTACAATTCTCTTTGTTCTTCCCGAACAAGGCAACCCTTTGGGAAGAAGCTAGCATTTTATCTCGAAACAAAAAACAAAGACTTGCAACGTACATTCCCCTGCAACACAAGCGTGTTCATGCTCTCGCTTTGTAATCCTGTTGAAGGATGAATTGCAAGTAGAAATAAATTATATATTTAGGATATATAATTATGCTGTTTCAAACAGTGTTCAAAATAATATCTTTTGTTATATTTTCAAAAAGGAAAGGTTAGCGTAGCATTATCACACATATGATTTGAATATATAAAATAAATTTAACTAAGAACTGAAAGTACAAATCCTTGCAGTTGTGTCGTTGAATAGGAGAGAAAGAAGTAACTTCAAAAATTGCTAGATAAAAACTCCAGACATCATAACGATAATTATTTCATGAATATTTCAGACTTTTATCTTTATTACTGTTGTTTATAGCACGATATTTTACCTTTCGTTAAGTGTGTATTTTAAATAAAAATCTTTTTTTTTTTTTCAGTGAGAATGTAGAATTTCTAAAATGATAATGACTATTGTTATTATTTCAAATTTCCTTTATAGAGTGACGAACTTAAAGTCTCGTCTTTGGACAAGAGGAGAGGGTGATGTGGCACCGTACCTTGTCTTCTGCTTAAGAGATATTTTTTCTATAAAAGTGTCTGTCTTTCTAAAACTGCTTCCGAGACATAACTCTATCGACGAACCGCACTAACGTTAATCGATTGTCTATCGATTCTCTAGTGCAGCTTATAACAATTCAATCGATTTTCAAATTATCGTTGACGCCTCAAGTAATGACATACACATCACAATATCCTCAAGTGGAATCACTTGTGATATATATATATATATATATATATATATATATATATATATATATATATATAAGAAATATACTCTTAAGGTATGCTATGTTTATGGGATAAAGTGCTCAATATCAGAGACAGAGCGTGTGTAAATATAAATGTGAACATTGAAGTCAACATTCACAGGCGGCAGGCTGTTTCATGCTAGGCAAAACTAATAACACATAATAAACAAATTAACAAACAGTTAGTTAGTCTATAAAAATCAAACCAAAAATCGGACAAAAATAGCTATAACTGTTATATAACGATAAAAGAAAAAAAATACTACGTTACTTAAAAATCGAAAACCGAAAATAGTAAATAAAAATATACAGTATAATAAATAAATAATAAAAACATGTAAAATAAATTAATTTCAATTAATCCAAATAAATAAATAAATAGATAAACAAACTAACAAACTGATCCCGATAAATCAATCGATAGAAAAAACAAGTAAAGGTAATCAATCCAAATAAATAAATGAAATAATAAACAAATTAAAAACTGCTCCTGCCAAAATAATAGTTAGAATAAACTACAACAATCAACCCCAAAATTGAATAAATAACTTTAATTATCTTCCCAACCAAAACAAAACTATTAAATAAGAGATACAAACAAATTTTTACTCCGTTAATAAAAACACCGATTAAAATAAAAATAAATAAATATATAAGATAAGAAATAAAAATTAAAAATAAAAATAAAAATTAATAAAAACAAGCAAAATAATTTAACCCAAATAAATAAATAAACGGCTTCCGGTAAATTAGCCGCCAAAATAGACTACCCACAATGCACCACTGACTCGTATATATTAATATGCGAGAAAAAAACAGCAGACGATTGTGCCTAGCATGAAACAGTTTGTCGCCTGTAAGTCTTGACTTCAAAGTTCCCTTTTATATATATATATATATATATATATATATATATATATATATATATATATATATATATATAACTATTTCAATTATGTTTAAATCCAATATTTATTTAACTCGGGCCAAACTTTCACACATTAGAAGTGTTGCTAAAATACAAAAAGTTGAAGTAGAAAAAAATTCAATTTGTAAGCTTAATTTTTTTTAATAGTATGATTTTATATCATATGTCTGCATACACAAATTGAACTGAAAATAAAGGTGTCTTGAATATTTGCGACATTATCTGTTAGTTATTGAGAGAATTTGTTATAGTTCAAATAATTCCTTTAACTTTAAATCAATGTAAATTTAATAATTAATTTATCTTAATTAAATAATTGAAAATCCAGTCAAAGTTGTCAAAAGAAAAAGATTCTGACCCACTCACATAGACAATTTAAAATCTTACGTACTAACCTTCATCTTCAGGAATATACTCCTATAAGAATTTATTTCCTACGGGCTGACATACCCTCATATAATTGAAGGATCTCAAGCCAAGACTCTAGCATACCCTATTTGACAAGAGGTGTAACGCATTGGCTATCTTTTAAAAGACACCCCAAGATCTCACCACAAAGACATTTCTTCAACACAACTAAGGATTACTATTACAACCGCCCAATAAAAACGTAAAAAACAACAAATTCCTTTGAAAATGGGAATTGGCCCAAAACTCTTAGGACAAAATTCATTACGGGCAGTCTCTATTCTCTCTTGGCCTTCACTCCAAAAGAAAAATTGGAAGAACATTCTCCTTCTGTGTGTGGTGTCCTTTCAGGACGTTGGTGATCATGGTTTTTCACAATTTCCTGTCCTTTGTAAGTCTTAGTAAATTTTGTCTTAATTCTTTCTCTTCTAACACCTGATTAGGGTTTGGGGACACGCTGTTTTCCTTTACCCCTCTTGCTTTCGATCTGTCCTGTCAGTATCAGATTTTTCAAGCCCTCTTTCCTTATTAACTACCCTAAAAATTTCAACTTTCCCTTTTTGATGTTAAGTATAAATTTCCTTTTGTCTCCATTTTCTCTAAAACTTCGTTGTTGTTCATATATTCAATTCATGGTATGCTCAGCATCCTGCTGTAGGAACGTTTCTCTTGCCTCAAGTATCTTCTTCATCAGCAATAAGATTGTCCTGCATTCACTGACATATAGAAGAACCAATATTACTTAAGAGTTAAGTACACTTTTTTTTTTTTAAGGAAATTTTCCTGGTTCTCATGACTTGCTTAGCTTCTGGAAGGCATCTTTCGCTGTCGAAGCACGTTTTCTGATTTCGGTATTTCCATTTCTGTCCTTAGTTAATAAACTTACCAGAAAAAATGAATAAAAATTATAAGTAAAAATATCCGGTAATCTCAATGCTGGTGCAGTCAAATATAACGGGATTATAGTTTATTATTTTAAAATGCTATATTTGGCATTTAAAATAAACGAGATTCATATATATATATATATATATATATATATATATATATATATATATATATATATATATATGTTTTTAACGGTACAAAAACGTATTATGCCATTAAACACGAACACAAGTCAACCGGTTTCGTCCCCTCTCGTCAGGACTGTAAACGGGGGAAAAAATTATGAGAAGACATTCACATCATCCGCGACAGTCTTTCTTCTCATAATTTGTTTACCCGTTTACAGTTCTGACGAGAGGGGATGAAACCGGTCGACTTGTGTTCGTGTTTTTGATTTAAAATTTATCATGACCTATAGTAAAAAATTTATAGCCTTTAATGCCATAATACGTTACTGTACCGTTAATATATATATATATATATATATATATATATATATATATATATATATATATATATATATATATATATAATGAATTTCGTTTATTTTAAATGCCAAATATAGCATTTTTAAATAATAAACTGTAATCCCGATATATTTGAATGCGCCAACATTGCGATGACCGGATATTTTTACTAAAGGAATTATTCAATAACACCTTGCGTCTTAGTGCTTTGCTTGTGGCTTTGTTGGATATAAATGTAAAAGTAGACTTCAGGTCCTTGAAATCTAGATTTCTAAAAAAAAGGGCGCCCTGATAAATACGAATTCTTTGTTAATTACTAAATTACGCAACAGTCAGTCTATACTCCGAGTCGTGATACCGGTGTAGTATAATATGTACATTATATATATATATATATATATATATATATATGTGTGTGTGTGTGTGTGTGTGTGTGTGTGTGTGTGTGTGTGTGTGTGTGTGTGTGTGTGTGTGTGTGTGTGTGTGTGTGTGTGTGTGTGTGTGTGCATTTATACATATATGTATGTGTGCTGTTGTTAAAAAGAGATACGATTTCAATAAAAATCAGTGGTTTTTTTTTTTTTTGCTTCTTTCTTTTGCTTGAATTAAAAATGAACAAATCAGAAAAATAATTAAAAAAAAAAAAAAATGAGAGAATGCTTTTGTATTTTCGTCAATTTAGACAACTAATTCCCAAATGCTTCGGTCGTTCTAAAATCAATTGCCTCACAATAAATCTTGTGTCGTTTCACTTTTTATTTTTTCTTCGTGTCTAAGCGAAATGCAACTGTGAAATGTTAGGCAGCTTCTTTTGCCGATAAAACGAATCAGCCAGGGAAAGCGAACGAAATTCCACCATCAACATCTCCCCAAATAACCCGGATGCGCCGTATATAAATAAACGAATGAATATATAAACATTTGCCAATGAATCAGTAAAATAAGGAATGTCAGAAAGGATCTGGGATTTGTTTTTTTTTTCGGCGTGGCCCCCAGAATTGCTTCATCTGAGTTAAGATTGGATTAAGATAAAATGGATACTGTTCATTTATTTTACACGCAAGTCAAATGATGGACTCTGGACGGAGATTAAAGATGAATTTATGGTGATGACAATAACAATGAAAAATATAAAAAATTATAGATTCATTCCTTTACAGCAATTAGCTTCTGTATTGATTGCAATATATCCGATGTTACTTAGGAGTTCTTCACAGATCAAATTTCAGAAGAATAATCAGTGGCATTGGCTAAAAATATGAATCCAATAAATTTAAAAAAAAAAACTTACATCTTCATTGCCATATTCATAACGTTTCGGCCGTTGTACGCTCCAGCCTTTCTGTCTATGTCTCTCTATATATCTGTCTATATCTCTGAGATGAGGTATTATGATTACTTGCATTATTTAAATTATTCGGACTGTTATCCTCATCTTCATTGTCATATTCACAACATTTCGGACGTTGTACGCTCCGGCCTTTCTGTCTATGTCTCTCTATATATCTGTCTATATCTCTGAGATGAGGTATTATGATTACTTGCATTATTTACATTATGCGGACTGTTGTCCTCATCTTCATTGCCATATTAACAACGTTGGGGCCGTTATACGATCCGGCTTTCTTCAGGTGTTTGGAATTTCAAACCAAACCCTTTATTTCATCCATCAGGGTAGATTATTCTAATTGCAAGTGCCATGCCTCTTCCAGATGCCTCACATATTTCCCTTTGACTCAACTCATCAGTTTTTTTGTTTCACCACTGCTGTAGCCTGGTACTGAACTCAAAAAATCTTTGGGTCTAGTCACCTTATCTATTTGTTTAGATAGATAGATAGATAGATAGATAGATAGATAGATAGATAGATAGATAGATCCGAACATGCTGTGATATAGAAAGATAATGAAATGACTGATATATATACGCATATATACATACAGTGTAACCCGGATATAAGTGAGTTGTCGGGAGCGGAGAAGAAGTATCTTATATCCGGGTTTCTCTTATATCCGGGTTTGGTCTATTTTGTTTAGGTTAGTATGGCTTTAATTTGGGACCAGAGAAAATTTCTCTTATATCCGGGTTCCTCTTATATCCGGGTTACACTGTATATGTATATATATATATATATATATATGTGTGTGTGTATGTTTGTGTGTGTGAGTGTATACGTTTATGTGTGTGTGTGTATAAAGAACAAACTGAAGTAGATAAATAGATGCGAACAGAGTGGCATGTATGGATAGTTAAACTGAACATAAATTGTCCAATATCTTCTGATCTCTTTCACCTTTAATAATCCATTATTAAAGAATCTATATTGGTACATCGAGGCGCAATCATCCTTGTCATAAGAGAATCAATTTTAGCAGCAAATATTTATTTTGCTATATATTCTCCTTCCTTGAACTTGATAAATGTCTTCTTTGTTGCTCAATTGGATCGAAACTTATACAGTGAAAGTTTCAGATCACAATTCAGCTTCGAAATTATGAATAAATCCAACTTATTACTTAGGCATTGCAATTTTATTTTAACCTCGTCGCCAAAATGTTATAACCTAGAAAAGGTTATGAATACAATAATCAAACGAAGGTTGCTAATGAACGATAATACTTAGGACAAGAACAAAACATTAGATTCGCCAGCGGCGCGTAGAAGAAATAGACAACTGCTAGAAGTGAGTAGAGTGAACTGCAGGATATCTATTAACAACCCCACGCAGTCAGATGTGGCACATTGACGAATTTAATATGGGGTATCCAGGCCGTAGGCACGGCGAAAAATTCCCCGTAAGCCCCGTATAAAACAGTGTCGGGTAGCTGCTTCCCGAGCCGAGACTCGGCTGGGGAGCCTCTCTTCCCGGAGACAGAGAGTTTAACCAGCACAGCTGGAGACGAATCTCCAACTGGAGACCACCATACCGTATTTACTACTGTATTAATGTGAATGGGGGCATAACCACTATCGTCCGTAAGTAACCTACAACAATATGTAACAAAGATATTGCCTCGCCAAAAAAGAAGTGTACCAACGTATTTCTGTAATATTTTTTTTCAAACCCGCAGTCTTTGTAACTGGGCCGTATCAACAGGCTCTTTATAAAGTGAAAAGAAGGAACATTGATAGAAAAAGACAAAAAATACAGAAAGGATGCTGTGAATATGTCAGAAAACTATTTTGTGAGGTCAGTAAAAAAATAGAATAGACAAATTGCATTATTTACTTTATTCGGACTGTTGAACTCACAACCCTTTGAGTCTAGTCACTGGATCTAACCAATGGCTTTAACCACTGGATCATGTGTCCTTGAGTTGTGAGTTGTGAGTACCAGGCCACAGCAGTGGTGAATCAAAAACTTGGAGAGCTGAGTCAAAGGGAAATAATTGAGACATTCTGAAGAGGCATGGCACGTGGAAATAAAAGGTTCGGATCGAAACTCAAATAATCTGAAGGCCGGAGCGTACAACGGCCGAAACGTTGTGAATATGGCAATGAAGAGGAGGATAACAGTCCGAATAATGTAAATAATGCAAGTAATCATAATACCTCATCTCAGACAGTTAGTGAAAAAATACACAAAATATTTTGTCGGAAAAACGATCGGTTGATTGATTTGTTTTTTACGGCTTATAAACCCTTTTGCAGATTATTTAAAGTCAGAAAATATTTTTAAATTCTACGCCTTTTGTTTAGATAATGATGATTTAATGACCCCAGTCTTACTAATTAACCCATAGCAGGTGGAGAAGAGTTGGATCCATGTCTTTGCCAAGGGTATTTGGCAGTCAGTGCACATAACCATCCCGAGTGAAATGGAACTCGATTAACAGATGAAAAATTCCGAGCAATTATTCATTACACCACCCGCACATCAAAGCCTACAACATTTGGTATTTTCAAGCGGTCACCCATCTAGATACTAACCAGGTTTGACGTTGCTTAACTTCGATGATCGTACGGGAACCTCTGAAAAGCAAATACTGGAAGGACGAATAACAAAATCATTTGAAACGTTAAACTGAAAGAAAAATGATAAACACGTCTCAGACAAAGAGAGTTTAACCGGATTTCTGTCCATGTTGGATGGGCCTGAAAAAATGTAATTATGAGCAAGGGGAAACAGATTAATCGACATGAACGAACGAACGAACACACACATATATATATATATATACACACACACAAACACACACACAGAGGTTGTGATGGGCAAATTGTTGTCATTTGATATTTTTAATTTCGCGCATGCGCGTTGTTTTTTATTTTGTCGACTGCACAGTATAGTAGAGTCAGTTGGGCACCGTCTGTGAGAAAAAGAACACCATGAGGCAATTCACTACGCCAGAAATGTGGAAACTGCATGCAGTTCTACTTGACATTCGCACCGGAAGCTCCAATAAACAAAAATAAAAATTTCAGGGCGTAAATCTGAAGAGAGTGCAGAGGATAAGAAAAGAGCTGATTTTGGTCGTGATGGCTTCAGACTCAACACGGAGGCTTACACCAAACGCCTTGACGATAATGCTGATCTGAGTCAAGAGAGTGACTACTAGAAGACTATATGTCTGACAAC
>OZ010614.1:1919564-1942064 GCA_963932145.1 Acanthosepion lycidas | reverse complement strand
CAGTATCTTGGCAGGGGGCCGGTGTATATAATTATTTCACACAGGTGTATCATAGATTTTGATAATAGCTAGGATCGATATTTTTACACTAAAGTCTTTTTTCTCAACCTAAAATATAGTTGCATTTCAAATCTTGCATCGTGCCATTTTAGTTTTGACATCATATATCCATGACGTCATATATCCATAACGTCATATATCCATGACGTCATATATCCATAACGTCATATATCCATGACGCCATCCTATGTGTGTACCTCAAATATATGAATAAAGGATAAATGTTTCTAACTCCCAAACTTCGAACAGAAATTCATTTTAACATAAAAAATATTTGTCACGTTCTTTCAGTACGTGGATGATAGACCTCCACAGCATCCTATAGGCTGTGTGACTTCTTTCTCTCTATATTTGCTCAAACTTGTCAACTTACTCGGTCCTTTCTTCTGCAAGTCTTTTTAGCATGACTTTCCACAATACAAGACTCGAGAGCTACTCAATGCAGAGTCTTATAACGAATATGGAAACGCTGAATTCAGTTTATAATAAGAATGAGATGATAATGGCTACATTAGTCCCTTCCTTATGATGAAACATTTGGCATACATTGACCAAGCTGTCGGTCGCAATTTATAAAATCTTTTTCTTAAAATAATTTTTCAGGAATATCTTTCTCAGGTAATATTGTCTGTTATTACTCTTTCCAGTATTGATGGGGGTTTCCTTCCTAGCTTTTTATTTGTAATAGTGTGGAACGTAAATAGCTTGACTATATTATCATTTTTCTCTTCGACATATCCATTTATTTGTTGTTATTACGGAAAGTCCATAAGTGATGTGATTTCTCTTATCTGGAATAGTTCTTTATTTGTGAACATATAGCGCCAATCCACAAGATTCAAAGAAATGCGTTCGTTCCAGTCTTTCAGGAATGACTGCACAACACTTGCCCCTCCCTAATTTATAGGCAGAAACACACAAATGCACCCTGGAATTTCTTCGTAGCCAATAAAATAGGTCGGTTCGCGGTTTCATCTGACACAGTCCCGATCTGTCTTGTCTTGAAGTCAGAACGTTCCGCCCGCTCGTCCAAACTTCCATTTGTGTCGACGCCAAATCTGAGTTTGTGAACTTTTTGCCTTATTACTGTTTCTTTGCCTTATTACTGTTAATTTGCCTTGCATATATTGTTTGCTTGCTTTATATTACTTTTTTTTTTTGCCCTGTTCTTTTATTTTTCATGTTATTGCATATTTTAAAGTTTGTTAAAATTTGTTGATCCATATTTTGTCTTTAACAATGGCAACTCATTCGACAAGAAAAAAAAAAGATTTTCGCAAAAAAACACTATTCACTCGCTGAAAGCTATTTCAAATCATTGATTTTAGAAAACAGTTGTATATAGATAAGCATTTAGATATTTCTGATTTGTTTAAAAAAGAAGGTAGAAGAAAGTGAAAATTATAAGCATAAGAAGGATAGATAAGGATCGATTATTGGTTTGAAGAGGTTAACATTGTTGTATTAATGAAAGTATCCACACGGGAGTTTGTTACATTAATGAATACAGAGAAAATTAAAGTGACACGGCTCCTTGTAAGTAGCATGACATGTTCTTGCTATAAAAGTCTGAACTGTTTGGAACTAAAAAATAAAGAGAATGTGTATATTTACCACGAAAAGAACGATGATATATATATATATATATATAATTATTTATTCAAAAATTATATATATATATATATATATATATATATATATATAAAATTATTTATTCAAAAATTATAACATAAATATGTTATAAAATCACTACAAAAATAACTATTTTGTTTCCACACATCTGGTATCTTATCAAGTGATGCTGCTGAATGTATAATGTTATGTAATATATATGTTGAATGTATAATGCATTCAACACCATCACGTGATAAGACAGCAGAAGTGTTGAAACAAAATGGCTATTTTTGTAGTGATTTTTAACATCTTTATGTTATAATTTTCGAATAAATAATTATATTTGCTCTACTCTGTATTGAGCACTCTTTTAAGATTAGTATTGATTATTGGAATTTATTCCGTATACACCAATTCTATACTATATATATGGAGAGAGAGAGAGAGAGAGAGAGAGAGAGAGAGAAAGAAAAGGCTTATGGGCGTACGGGTGGTGTAGTGGATAGCAGCGTTTCGGATTGAGAAATTGGAGACCTGAGACGGGTTCCTCACTTCACTTACACGCAAATACCTTTGGGAAAATATGAATATATCTCCTCTCTCCAGCTATGGGTTAAAGAGTAGGACATGTATATGGATATTCTAAAAAAAGTGTAATGAAATAGTCACTCGTAAAAAAAAGAATTACTCGTATACAATTCGAAAATGTTCCGGTTTTAAATAACCGAAAATGCGTTGATAAGCTGTAAAAACAAATCAAATCAAAACCATAGCTTCCATCATTTTTTTATTCAAATATTTAAAGTACGACTACGATTTTAATTCGGTGAATTCTTCAAGGAATTTCGCAGAGTTTGAAAGCGCTGAGCAAAGAAGCACAAATCACTGACAGGGACGGTGGTGGGGCGGGAAAAGCTGTATGTAAAAATATCTTATCTCAGCTCTGTGAACTTTTGCTGCGCCTCACTTGTAACATGAGAATGAACTCTATCACCTCTCATCTGCTCGCCCTATCCCAGGTAGGTATTGAAGATCTTCTGTTGTAAGCAATCAGATTGTATCCATTGTTAGTTTTGCTAGGCTTGTCGCGAAGCTTCCAGAATCTGAAAGAGGTTAAGCATCTGAGTACTGAACAAGCACAGCTTTGTTGATCAAATGAGAACTGGTGTCACAACGTGATATGGCCGTAATCATCCTTTCCCTGTTTCCGTAAAATTGAGACGTCTCCAAACTTAATAAATTCTTAATAATCTTCGCTTGAGATCTACATCTGCAAAGTCAATCGACACGATACCGTTTTACTTCTTGAAAGAATCGGAATTTTGGTTCCTAAATATCGAACAGCCTAGGAAATAAAAACGAAATTAGAAACAGTTCGGTTGATAACATAATCTTTCCTGTTATAAATGTTTTCTTGCCCGATACTGTTTTCGTTTCAACTGATATAAAAAAAAAAATCAATCAATCAATAAAAAAAATGATTCGTTTGTACCGGCTATCATGTTCTAGATGTCGATGGCAGTCATCATCAATCGATCAGGTGCCATAAGTGTATTTGACAACAGGCTACCTTATCGAAAAGCGATTGGAATAAATGACGAGAGATATAACGAATAGAAATATTGTTCTTTCGAAGCTAAGATGAAACGACGTGAAATGAAGGCTGGGCTTTCGATCGTGACTGGGTCCCTAACCTCCAATATTAATGTTTTCTTGTCAAATATACGAAGGAAAGAATAGAATGAGAAACGAACAAGTAAATAGCAAGCCATATACAAAAAAAAAATGGAGGATGGAATGAAAACAAAATATTCCCCGCCCAAATTAAATGCTTCTGATTGGATAATACGATTTGGTATGTGTATCCTGACGGAAGCGTTTTCAGATTTGTGCATTTAAATATATTCTAGCCGTGAAGAATATACCACAGCTATTAGTACCCCCATATTTTACTAACGTATATATATATATTTCACATATATTTTCTCTTTAGTATTTTCCCACAGTATTATAATGTTGAACGTTTGCATTCTGACCACGAAACCGCAGTTCGAATCTCACCATTGTCGAATTGTCAGGAAGGAGACTTCCTGGTATTATCAGATTGGGAAGGGAAATGATCCCAGCATGCAACACCTTTGCAAACTGTATGAAAACCATACCACGGCTTGACCCAAGCTCTGTAAGTGAAATTGGGTAGACGGAATATCTATGCTAGCACGAACTCACAAGTCAACGTGGTCGATGTATGATCGTACTAGCCTTGTTCAGTGTTGATAACACGCTCTTTCCCAGTAACTGTAATTAAGATCTCCTCAGCATAGTTGCAGTATATACCACAGGCAGGCTCTGTGGGTGTTAATTAAAAAAACAAATGCACCAGAGCAAGCGTCTGCAATAGGGATTGGTTAGCCACCCTAGTAGACGGGTATCTTCGAATACGAGTGGCCAACTATAGTAGCCAAATCACTGTCTTGCGAACTTTTTTTTAATAATTTAATAGACGATGTTATTTTATTTATGGTAAATGGATTTTTGGCGATTGCCATACTTGTCAAGATTTTAAGCCCAAGCCTCAAGGGTCCTTCCCCACAAGAAATGCCTTTCCTTCGGGAGGGGGTTGGGTTCATTGTCCAGTGCCTGAGGCGTCCCCAAAAGGGGAAGTGATGAAGGGGTTTGGTCAATTTTACTACGTTATTGCTGGTAAACTCGAAATTTCCATCTTGTGTTACATTCGATAGCGAGATGGGCAAAATGGCTTCTCGGCCTTTTGGTCGGGATGAAAGTTAAGTGTCCGCCATCAAACGGATAAACTGCATTTCCTCTCTCAGTTGTGCCAGCGGACAGAGCGCAACTGAAAATATCATTGAAAGGTGCCCCGCCTCAGGAACCAGCTGCCCGCTGTGATACCGCCCCACATAGCCCTAAAGAGGTGAGGATCGGTAGTAAAACCAATGCCAGTACAACCGGCAGTTGCGGGGAATGGGCTATTTTGGGACCTGGCTCGAGGTCTAAACTGCCCATGTATCACATCCTGACGGATGTATTTGGAAATGTTCTAAAATCAGCTGTAGGGAAAAATCTCTTTTGTCCTGTGGATGACGATGATGGTGAAACGAGGCTTTTGTGACTTCATTATTCTCCTTGGTTGACGCGTACCTATTCTGTCCATCCTCGGTATGACGATAAACTATATTCAGCAGCAAGGTTTCTGATCAGGAGGGCATTGAGTAACGCGGAACTACCTCTTAATTGTGAACCCTGCCCTTTGGTAGTAGCACCTGTTAAGGTCCCAACTATGGGCAAATACTTAACCCCCAAATTGGGGTCAAACACTGTTAAAATATAAAAATATATTTTTATAGTCAAAATACCAGCAATATCCTAGTTAAAAAATTACAACTAATACATTTTTGAAAAAGAAAAGAAAATTCCCAGCAATAAATTTTTGGAAAGAAATTTACTAATACTCCCAATAAAATTAAATTTCAGCATTAAATGACCCATAAGGTGTTGATATGCCGCTAAACCAACCAAAAATCAAAAAAATATCTTACAGAAGATGCTCATTTTTTTAGAACTAAAAATGGAGATTTTGAAAATAATTTTGTTAATCTACGTATGGGTTAAAAGATGTGGTTGATTTTATTTTTAAGTGACTGCAGTTACTCGAAGCAAACAGTAATTGACTAGTTTAGATTTTGTAGGGACGTGTGCTGTTATCTCATTCAAAAATAACAGCTGTGATAAAATTGTAGATCCCATCAAAATAATGGAAATTGCTGAAACGTTGAATATAAAAAGAAAATATAACCACAGCCAAGATGGTTCTTTGGAAGAATTGAAAGAAATTCTGAAGAATTTAATGATTTTGTAGAATTTGTTCAAGAAGCGGTCATCCAAAGACGTATTAAACAAGGTTCTCTTATCGTTAGTGATACTTGATCCGCTTATAATGGGCTCCAAATGAGCTAGGTTTACAGTCACAATCATGAAAATAGTTTTAGTTCATACTAAAGAATATCTGGCTTCACTGAAAGCGTTTACTCAGAGAAAAATGAACCAACAAGCATCCACACGAATGGGAAACATATATCAATCTAACATGTTTCATTTTTATTAAATTTTCGTCAGAGATTGTGGGAAAACAGAGAAAAAGACGGAAGCTCCGGTATTTTCACATTTGTTTGGGTCAATTTTCATTGGTCAGTTTTGTATCACGTGCATTAAAACCGAAAACACATTGCCATCTCATGTCCACTTTGACACACAAGAATCTTCACAAACTTGCATACATTTGGAATTATCTACGGTTTTGATACACGTGATAGTTTCCGACTGAAGGTGTTACCAAGTGTTTAATTATGACACCTAAACCACCTGGTGTGACTCATTTTTCAAACTTAATATGGCAATCCTTTTTACTGAGGTTTCGATTGAGGTATCAGGGAGCCAAGTTCTAATTCCAGTCGAATTCATTCCATTCACTTACCTACTAATTATTTAAGGAAAGGTATCCATCTCTCGTCCCATATATGGTTAAATAGCCGAACAGATTGTCAAGAAGGAGGAAAATCTCTGAATTCAAAGCCTCCAAATATGGGTAAATAATTCGGGGCTCAGTAGCCATGATTGGCTACCAGACTAGGAGAAGCAAAAATCTGAATTCACACATGGAACAGTCCGATGTCAAATTCAATTTTGTTCTAGCAATTCCTGCGTTGGTACAAATATGTAATGGCCTTGTGCTTTTTCTCTTGGACAACTGCTAATCTCTCATAAAAGTAGCCTGCCCAGGTCTTGGAGCGTAGTTCCATGGTCTCTTCAGACCGACAGATACCAATAATTATTATTGAATTTGTATATTTATAGTAATTGTCATCGTTGATCAACAGTCATTTACAAATCACCAGGACATTGCTCAGTATCATGGTAGAGCTCATCAACGTTGTAGCCTGTACAATGTCTACACTATCCTGAATTTTCAATTCAGCCAATCACGATTCGAGATTATTTTTTTGCTTTTTTACTGATGTAATCGAATAATCTGTCACCGCCTTGAGTAACTACACTAAAGGTAGTAACTACTTATAAGTATCGCTAAGTCAACGGACTACGGAGTCTGGCTGGAATCTTTTCCAGTTATGCTGGTCGAACTCTCTGCCTTCGGGCAGAGAGGAACCCGGAGGAGTTTATGTCGATGGCCTGAGTCTCGTCCGGAGAGTTAGACAGACCCGATACCGTTTATGCGGGGTCTACGGGGATTTTTTGGACGAGCCTACGGCCTCTGGAACCCAACATTAAATTCGGCCTTGTGCCGCATTTGACTGCGTTGGGCTGTTGCTAGATACCGTCTAGCTGGAATCTTTTCCAGCTGTGCTGGTCAAACTCTCTGCCTCCGAGCAGAGAGAATCCCCACACGAGGCTATGTCGAAGGGCAGAATCTCATCTCGTCTCGGAAAGCAGCTACCCCACCCTGTTTTATACGTGGTCTACGGGAATTTTTGGCTCAGCCTACGGGTCGGATGTCGCACATTAAACTCGGCTTTGTGTCACATCTGATCGTAAATACACTAGATGGAAACTTTTCCAGCTGTGCTGGTCGAACTCTCTGCCTTCGTGCAGAGAGGAACCCGGACGAGGCTATGACGAAGGGCAGAGTCTCGTCCGGGGAGGTAGACAGATCCGAATCCGTTTATGCGGAGTTTACGGGGAATTTTTGGCCAAGCCTACGGGATCGGATTGCCCCACATTAAATTCGGCTTCATTCTACCTCGTGGGGAGGTTGCTAAATATTATTAGCTGGGATCTTTTGAGTACAACTCAAAATTACGCGAGAACTGCTGACCTTCCAATAGTAGCACTCACCACTGGATTATTTTTTATTGTACTGGTTTTGTACAATAAACCTTTACTTATTTTATCCGCCGTGTTTTTCAAGTATATATTCATATTAGCACAGAATATAACAATTACAAATTCATCCATAATGAGGGGTATATTCTAATATTGATGTTCCATATCGTTCTCAGCTCCCGAGCAAGGTCCTTCTTTTTTATTTTTCATTCGTTTTCACGTTCACGCTTCAGCCAGTAGGTAAAGGTGCATCCACATTCTGGCAGGTTCTTACTAATCCTCCCCCCACATATATTCATGATTATCAGATCCGCTTTTCTTACTTGAATAGAGTGGGTGGTTTGGGTGTGGCAATTCCAAATTATTTTATGCTTTTTTTTGTCTCTGTTTCTGTTGATAGATCCCAGGTAAAATTCGAAAGACATGAAAGCATTTCGTAGAAAGAAAGAATTAGGCAGGTGGCGCCTGAAGAACGGAAATGCCAAAAACAAATACATCAGGATCGACCACGTCAAGCTAAGAATAGACAGAAAAAGAATATATCCCACTATTATGTAGAACAAAGATTCTGGAAGTTCAAGTGGGTAATTCTAGCCAGCGGCGGTAGTAGGCTTGTAATCAAATTGAACTTTTATGAACTTGACATAAAGATCTTATTTTCATTTGATTGTAATTAATAAATTTGATTTGTAAATTGTTTAATAATTACCACTGTAAAAGTGCAATTGTTCTTTAAAAAAAACGGATAATAAAAAAGGAGGAATAATTGATGAAACGTCAGATCACAAAGGGAGGAATGTAACTCGAAGATCTAAGAACGATGGTTTATAAGAAGCGTCTGCAAATACATTACACATTAAAGAAGCAAGCCAGATCTAAAGCACTGCAAGGCAATAATGCCACTTCCCTGTCCTGATCGCATATAGTCAGGAGAACTCTGTTGCTATGCAAAGTTTGTTAAAACTTTGTCGGTGAGTTGACGGCTCGTATCGCTTCCGAAAATTCGTGCTCATTGATGGGGCATACGCGTGTATCGCTCCCGTATTCTGAGGAGAAGCCCATGGTGTTTCTCTCGCTGCTAATCACGGCTCGAATAGTGATTTGGACGACGCGGAAGGAGGAAATTTTGCGATGTGAACGATATTCTCATCAGGATCTGGTCAGATCTGATAGAAAGCGTTTGGTATCGACAGTTTAACGAAAAGTGGGGGATTGGTTCTAATGAACGGGGCTAGCCTTGATTTTCATTTTTAAGTCTCCCTAAGATGCACCGAGGTGGCTTCGTGTGGACCCCTGCCCCATGATTAGGATAGATCCTTCTTGTGTACCTAGTTAATATAAGTTTTGGTCCTGGACCATTCCTGGTTTCTTTTTTGGTTATGAACCAAGCCGAGATTCCCAACGTCCCCAGTTTTTTTTTTTCCCCCACTTTTTTCATCTCAGTGGTCTTTCTCATTTCTTTTGAGGCTTATTTTTAGTACGTGTATTTTATTATATACTAGCAGCATGACCCGGCGTTGCCCGGGCTTGATTCAAAAATCATACTACTCAAACAGCAATCGCTATCACTTGACTTAAAATATTTTTGCCCTTCCCTGCCTTTAAAGGAGTGCCTTTTTCCGTGCTGATGTTGCTACATGCCTTACTTCTTGCCTATCTCACACTGCGAATTTTTTCTAAGTTCTATACTAAACATTAAATCTGTTACGAAAAAAGAACTAAACAAAATGAACACAAAACGATCAGCTTTAAAAAAGGACTCGTAACTGGAAAACCGAATGAAAAAAGAATGTTAACAACAAATACTTTTTTCACACCCAACCCAGTTCTGCGGAATCAGAATCAACGTTGAGTTTAAGCAAGCGAATGAGCCAATTGGAGTAAAGTGCCATGCAGATTTAAATTTTTCCCACTTGTGACGAATGCAGCTATCGATTTTTTTTTGCATGCTGGTATGCTAGTTAACATTCGTGTCAGTCAGCTGTTGGCTCTCACGCTGGTCAATAGAATCTTCCTGCCTATTCGTGGCAGCCAGCTATAGGCTCTCACTCTGGCCAGGAGAAAATGGCCGCAAACTACACGAAAAATGCCGTAGAAATATGAAAAATCGATTATTTCCATAATCGATGTGAGTTGGGAAATGCAAGGTCGATATTGGCCTTCCCGCTAACTTGGAGGATGTGGATGTAAATTTTGGTGCAAATCCGTCGAAAATTGCGGCCGTGCATTCGTTACACACACACACACACACACACACACACATCCTGCCTTTTATAGATAGATATTTGCTTGATTTCGGGTTCATTTCCCACCCAACTCATTCCTTATCATCGATAAATTTTTATATATAATTTTATATACACGGATTTTATGCCATAGGGTTTTTTTATAGGTTCCCCTGTGTGTATTGTGGTGTGTGGAGGATTGATTGATGATGGAAGAGTTTTTATGGTGGATGTGCAAATAGTAACGAATGAATAGGTCGTGAATCGGATTAGGTTAAGATGGTTTGTGACGACGAGCCTCAACCTATCCCTCTCCATTTTGGCCTTGTGCCACACCTGCTGTATTTTCGAGCAATAAATCTTGAGTTAGATAAAGCTTACTTCTAAGGTAATTCTTACTGTTTCCAACAATTCTACTGAAGAGAATACGAATAAAAACATGATTGATGATAATAAAAGAATAATTTAGAAGACAGATGGTCATCTCGAGTTCCTCGACAAAATCCAGAGACGAATATGCAATGTGATAGGTCCTGGCTTCCCTACAAGTATTTTCACGGTAAATCTTCCGAGGAGATACTTTCACTGGTGCTCAGATTGCAAGAATTTAAGCGAGCTACCAGGCTGGTATCTCGGTCCCACCCTTTCACCGTCAAAACGGTTAAATGTAACCGTCTCTTCTACTCAAACAGCTTCTTCTCTCGCACTTCCCGTCTGTGGAACTCCCTTCCCCTTACTTGCTTCCCCGATGACTACAATCTTCAAATATTCAAGTGTAATGTCAATCGACATCTGACACCCTGAGCTTGTTCCCCGTCCTTCCCTGTATCCTTTCCTCAAACACGCCTCTTGGTCTCAATCCTCTCTAACCCCTTGCATGCTAGTGACACTGCCGCCTTGCTTGGATTAAAATGCTTAAAAAAAGAAGATTACAATTGCGTATTCCTCAAGCTAGAAATGCGAATAAAGAAACTGTTAGCATAAAACTTATGGCTACATCTCACCAGCTCAACTGTAAATGAATGAGATCTCGACGCCAATCCAGTACGACGCTTAAATTTTTAAAAAAGTGTCTAGGCACCATAGCGAAGAGCTCACCGGAATAATTACCATGAAAGTATTTATAAAAAATACACATAGAGGCAAACTTCTGGCGGTGGGAAAGTAATTGAAACCGATGTGCCAGATCAGGATCGATAATATTGCTGATATTTCTGTAGATTTTATCTGGGAGTTCGAGGTAAATAGCATGAACCCCTGATCCTATGTGGCAGCAATATTCTAAGCATATTTTTTGTTTTTGCCAAAACTGAAAGGAACCTCTGTCTCCCTAACCCCAAATCTAAGTAAAAACATTCATCAAATTTTCCTTGTCAGTCATATTCAATGAAACATATGTGAAAGAAAGAGTGGTACCCAAATATTTTTTTAATCCATTTCACCCCGTGCCCGGCATTAAAGCCACAAAGACGCAAAGAATTATTGGATGTCGAGAATCGAGGAACAGAAATATTAATAATGAGCAAAAAGAGTAATCAGGAGGACATTAGATAGCGATTGACATTGCATTTCAATGTTTGAAGATTAAAGTTGGCTGGAAAGCATGGAGTCGGAAGGGAGTACCACAAGCAAGAAGTGTGAGAGAAGAAATTGTTAGCATAGAATTTTCGGTTACATTTAGCCAGTGCAACTGTAAATTGATGAGATAATACTGTGCATGAATTAAAAAGTCTAGGTACCATAGCGAAGAGCTCATCCGAACAATTGCCAAGAAAGTATTTATTAAAAAAAAGGCACAGAGAGGCAACCTTATGGCGGTGGGAAGGTGACTGAAGTCGAGCTGCCAGATTAGGACCAACAATATTGCTGATTCTTTTTTGGATTTTATCAAGGAGCTCAAAGTAAATAACAGGGACACCTGACCATATGTGGTAGAAATATTCTAAGTATGAAATCCTTTTTATTTTATTTTTGGAATGTTTGGCCGATATATTTGGGTAGAGACATTGGTTGCACTGTGTTTGATAAAATAAAGCTTCTTATATAGTGTTATCTCTTACATTGATTACGTGTGTAACTGTTTTTGAAGTGTCTGTCATCATTTTTTATTGAAATTATTTAAATTTGTCTCAAGTTCACAGGCAGGAATGTGGCGAGGCTCTCACTGCTCTATCAATACTTCCATGGAAAGCGCTCGAACGAATTACATTCCTTAGTTCCACCAAGACCCACAATGCCGTTTACATAGTAGCAAACCACCTACATTCCCTCCGTATTCCATTGGCGGGACGTAAGTTCCACTCGAACAGCTTCTACACGCGAATCACTGTTTTATGGAACAAACTCCCAAGACGATGTTTCCCCGAGCACTACAATCTTAACTTGTTCAAATGTCAACCGTTATCTTCACCTCCTATCTATATAAACTACCTCGTATCGTACCCATCTACATCGATTGCCCCCCGCGTCTTATACAGAGTGAACTTTACTGTAAAACAAAACGTTCACTAGCTATAGAGTTTGTAGGTAATGTAATGTCTTGTGCTTGTTTATCGTTTTGCTTTTATTTTTATTTTGTGCGCTTTTTGTTTGGCATTATATGTGAAATAACTAGAGTACTGAAAGATGTTGAAGTATTTTCTATGTATCAGGTAAATATTCGGGGCTGCAAATTCTAAGTGCTCTTAAATAAAAAAAATGAAAAAATGATAATTATTCAAGATTTTTCTTATTGCTTTAGTAGGAGTAAAATTCATGACGTCGTTTTTGTTTGTAGGCTTACGGTAGATGTTTAATTTTAAATTGGTATCAGTTCCAGTTAGCAGAATATGAAAAGAAGCTAAAGTGTTGATTGTTTCTTCATCATCCGCGAATTCAAACGTTGACTTTTACGACTTTGTTTATTTTATGAGAATTTTTAATTTAATATTCTCTGGATATATTTGGAAAGCGGCATGTACATAGCAAAAATATTCAGCATTTTTAGTTAAGATATTTTGAAGTAAACCAGGCTCTAAGAATTCTAAAAACAGATTAAAACACCGCTGATAGAATCTAGAGTTCGACCGAATTTCTATTTATAAAAATATTATTGTGTATATGAAACAAAAAACATTACTTTGTAGAAAATGGAAAAATTTAATTCTTTTTTTATTTTCTGAAGTTGTTGTTTAGAACATTTAAAAATTTGTCAAAGGCATTTATGGGATGAACAGTTATTATTATTATTTACACTATTTGCATGCGGACGATTGTCCTCATCTTTGTTGTTATTATCACGACGTTTCTTCCTTCGGAAATTAGATTGAAGCAGTGTTTCTAGAGCTTTCTGGTGAGGCCAGAGTATAACGGTGTCATCTCCTTATCTGAGTTATACCGTTGCCTTCAGTAGTGCCATTTCTGAAGACATATCCCCGAATTATTCCATACATTTGTTTGCCAACGCTGGTGACAATAGTGAACCCATAGACAAGCCCTCCTCCTGTTCGCATATATCAGACTCTAGTTGGAAGAATGACGCCTGTACACATAACGCCAAGATTTTCATCAGATTATTGAAATGTTAGTGCGTCCTCCAAGGAAGACGTCTGATTCCAATCGGTTTCGAACCACTGTCAGCAAATAGCAGATCATCAGAAGCTGTATAAAAAAAAATAAGTTTGAGGGAGTACCATCAAGCAACAGGAGGAGTACTCATCAGCGAACAGGTTGGGTCTAAAGCTCCAAGTTCACAATACAGAATTCCCCAAGCGAAAACCACGTAATGGACGAAAGCGTTTCTTCATAATTTTGGTGATATAGAAAGTGTAAAGTGCATTGTACTTGGAGCAGTTCAATTGGAGCAGTGTACTTGCGAGCAATAACTGAGCAATAGCAAAATACTAAAATAAGAACTAGATATCGGGTTCAGTTCGAAATTCGCTGTAGGTTACCGGAATCAACATACACCTGATGAAGGTCGGAAGGCAAGTGACCGAAACGTTGTGATAAGAACAAAAATGACGAAAGACAACAGTCTGAATTTAAATAGCATAAATGATTTGTCAACAACTGTGTTAGTATACAGAGATTGAATATCGAAACAAGCCATGACTTTATTTTACATATTTACATTTTTAATTTGGTAATGGGGTCACCAGTGTGCCCAATTTTTAAGATGTGCAGGACTAATTGTTTCTAAAAGAGGCGTTCAAATTGTTGCCCGGGATTTTTCTAATTTGTGAGGGACACTGATTATACCGGAGATAACCGGTAACACTGAAATGTTTGTTTTCCGTGTTTTTCGTAAATCTGGGAGTGGCATCAAGCAAGCGAAGGAGCATTCATCAGCAGACTGAGTAGGTTTAGAACTCCAAATTCTCTTGGCATCTGAAGTTGATCTTTCTTTTCGTAACCATATTTTGGTTTAATTTTCTTCTGTTAGGTTTTGATTGAATATTTTAATTTATGCGTCTCCTTAATGATTTCATTCTAATGTCGTTTAACAGATTCCGTTTTTCTGTTGCGATCACGAGCATCCATAATCATAACACCAGAACCAATACCTGTGAAGATTATGGATAGATTTTTAGTTTTAGATAATATTTTTAGTGCACTGATGTGTTATCCTGAGAATGCTACTCCATATATTGTTCTTTTTAAAGCGGCGATTATAATCACGTGTACAAAGTCTTTTTCAGTAACATACAGCCTGTCAATTTTATTATGGTATGTTTTATGTTTATTTTTGTTGTTTTTTTTTTGGTGGGGGGGTCCTGTCGAAAATTTCAGTACGAAACCATAGCCACCTTAGGATATTTTCCATTTTAGAAAAAAAAATTCTGCATCAATCAAGGCAATAAAGCCACTAAGATGTAAGGGGTTACTGAGTGTGAAAAAATACGAGAAAAATACGCTTTTAAAGAGAGAGAACAATAAAAGAACAGGAATTAAGAAGACAGATAACGATTGACATTGCATTTAAACTTTTGAAGATGAAAATTGACTGGAAATCAAGCGTCCAGAAGAGAGTTCCATAAGAAAGAAATTCAAATGAAAAAAACTTACGGTCATATCTAGCCATTTCAAATGTAAAATGATGAGACCTTCCCGCCATTCTAGTACTGCGCTGAAATTCTTAAAGTTTGGATAACAAAGAGAAAGGCTCATAAGTACGATTAACATGAAAAGGGAAGCTATGTTACGGCGGTGGAGAGATGCCGGATCAAGACCAATAATATTGCAGATATTGAGAAGAAAACATTAACAACTGTAAAAAAAAAAATGATGTTTGGTAGTTAGTAAAAGGGAGAGTTTAAGATGCGAGTTCCGAAATTGAAAGGAGAAAATCAAACAAGTAGAGAAATATAAATATCTGAGAATTGCAATAACAGACTTCGAAAAATGGGGCTCAGAGTTACAGAACCAGAACCATTGCAGATTATTTTTCTATTGCAACGAGAATAGCAAATACAAATGGTAATTACCAAACTTGACCAGTTGTCGACGAAATTTGGTGGTTCTAATTCTTTATCATTTACTGTCTGTCACAGAGAGATGTTTTTTGTTGTTTAATATTTCTTTTAAATGCAAAAGAAAAAAATGACAAAGAAATATGACATCGTCAGATGTCAGCAACAAATAAAGGTTCAGAGAAAATGGTAACAAAAAAGAGCGTGATATTTAACACCAGGAAGAGGCAGTTGATATTTCTCGGGCACAAATAAGGGAAGACGGCTTGTAAAATTTGATACTCACAGGACAGATTGAAGAGGAACAGAGAAAGAAAACGTATAACCAATTTAATTACTTTGTATAAGTAAATGATTGAGTATAGATTAAGAGATAACAAAAATCCATGATCACCAAGCTTCGAAAGAAAAAAATAGCGTCATTAAATAAATGACAGAATGGGGTTTAGGAGAGATCAAGAAAAGACACATTTTTATTAAGAAACATACAAAAGAAGAGAAATGGTGAAGAGCCATGATCTTCATCCTTGGGAAGGGTTATGGCAAATGGGAAAAGAAGAAATAGCGTCAATAAATGAATGGAGGAACGGGGTTTAGGAGAGATCACGAAAAGTCACGCATTTATTAAGAAAGCTGCAAAAGGAGACAAATAGTGGAGAGCCATGATCTTCATCCTCCGGAAGGGTCATGGTACATTGGAGAAGAAGAAATAGCGTCAATAAATGAATGGCGGAGCGGGGTTTAGGAAAGATCACTAAAAACACTTTTATTAAGAAAGCTACAAAAGGAGAGAAATGGTGGAGAGGCATGATCTTCATTCTCCGAAAGGGTCATGGCACATTGGAGAAGAAGAAATAGCTTCAATAAATGAATGGCGGAACGGGGTTTAGGAGAGATCACGAAAAGCCACGCTTTTATTAAGAAAGCTACAAAAGGAGAGAAATGGTGGAGAGCTATGATCTTCATCCTCCGGAAGGGTCATGGCACATTGGAGAAGAAGAAATAGCGTCAATAAATGAATGGCTGAGCGGGGTTTAGGAGAGATTACTAAAAAACACTTTTATTAAGAGACCTCCAAAAGATGGGAAATTGTGGAGAGTCATAAGCCAACTTCCTGAAGGGACCCAGTACACGGAAGAATTACTTTGGGAGTTTATCTGTCATAGTCTGCTATTTTCCTAGTTTCAGACAATTGTTTTTCTGTCGTATTTTCCATCGAATTATTTGAGCTTTTTGAAAGCTCAGATCATTTAATCTGAGGCAATAAATTCATCTTGGACGTACTTTAGAGAATATGTCCTTTGATATTCTTAGTATCTTCTGCAATAGCCATTCTGCGGTACAGTTTTTGGGATAGAATTTAGTAAAAACGTGCCCCAGGTTTTTCTATAAGAATCATCAGAGATTATAATCTTCTGAAGTGTTATGGTTAACTACCGAAGACTCATCGAAAAAACAAACAAACAAAAACGAAAAAACGTTTGCAATCGAGCAAAAGCAAAAATAAAATAGAAAAATAATAATGAAATAAATAAAAAAAATAAAAAAGGACTTGTTGAAATTTTACGAAATACTTATTTCATAAAAATATTCCTGAAATACTGTAAAATCTGGTAGCGGAAGCAAGGTACATCTTTCATAAACCCAATTCCTAAATGACACCGTGTCCTGGGTAAGACGATAGACTACGTCCAACAGCAAGCTCTCACCTCTTAATTGCTGGTGTTCCTAGGTCCATCATAACCCGGAATGGTAGCATCTGTTAAGGTCCCAGTTATGGGCAAATAGTTAACCCCAAGCTGGTCTCAAAATGCGATGAAAGTTTAAAAATAGGTTTTAATACCAGCAATACATTTTTGAAGAGAATTATTACCAGCAGTGAATTTTTGAAAAAAAATTATTACCAGCAATACATTTTTGAAGAAAAAAATATTACCAACAATTTACAGCAATGCATTTAAAAAACGTATAATCAGCAATACATTTAAAAAAAGTATATTACCAGTAATACTTTTTTGGAAAAAAATATTACCAGCAATAAAAATCTTGTCGGCATTAAATAAGCCATTGAGGTTGATATACCGAAAAACAAACCAAACCATACAAATGTAAATATTTCTAAACACAAAAAAGGCCTACCTAGTGACCGGCTGGGGAGGGGCACATTATAGTTGTGACCCTACGCAAACCCAAAGGAAAAGGGAAGAGATTTTTTTTCGCGCCAGTCAGCTGCTGCTACTACATATATACGCTAGAGACAAGCGTTTGTATCTCCTGTCGCTATTGTGGCATAAACTCGTAACATTTTTTTTTTTTTAGATTTTGATTAAATGTGGGCTTGTTTTTATGTTTACCGATATCAACATTGCGGGTAAATTTGGATGAAAATCAAACGGTATGTTAGGACAATTTGGAAACTTCTACTTTGACATGTTTCTCTGACGAATTTGATAATTTGGCTTAAAACTCGTTATATTTATGGAAATGGCCAGTGTCAGAAATACAGTGTTTGGAGATATAAACGGTGTGGATATAAGAATCAATATTGCATGGGGACTGTCAGTTTCACGCTTCAAGAGCTCTGAAATATCCTATATATTTCTTTCTCTACCTGTTTGTTTTCCTGTCTGTCTCTCTCCTTCTCTTATATATATATATATATATATATATATATATATATATATAGTGGGGGAAATAAATATTCGTACACTTGAAAAATTGTATTTTTATAAATGTAAAAGCCTTAAATAAAACAAATCTCGGCATATTTTATGTATAAAGACACATACTATTAAAAAATAATAATAAACTTAATTAATTCTTATTCTAACAGAAATTAATGCATTTTTAAAATTCTAACTTGTGAAAAAAGTATTCGTACAAATCAATTATTACAATAAAATAATCAATTAATTATGGAAAAAAGTATATTCTAGAATGTTCCAGTAATGTTATCAGTAATTATAGTTAACGCTATTCGCCATTATCAGAGCAATCTGCAATTTCTAGTCTTACGAGAAGGTTCTAATAATGCCTAAAGTTAAAGAATTGACTATTTCACAAAAACAACACATTTTGTCTCTTTGGAAAGATGGGAAGATTTACAGAACGATTCCTAACAACCTGAATATTCCTTTTACTAGAATTGCTTCGTTCATTGCAAGGTTTAAAACTCGTAAAAGCGTCAAAAACCAAAGACGAACAGGTGCTCGGAGGAAGATTTCTCTAAGATCAGCAAGGATATTAGGACGCCAGATTCAACAAAATCCACAGGTTACCCGAGAAGAGCTGCAGGAACATCTGCATGCATTAGGGATTAAAGTAACCAAGTGTACAATAAGTAACGAACTACACAAAAACAGTCTGAAATCACGCATCCCAAGGAAGACTCCACGCCTCTTGAAACGACATGGAGATGTTGGGCTAAAATTCGTTAGAGAGTATAAGGATAAAGAATATTCGTTTTGGGAAAAAGTACTATGGACAGATGAAACTAAAATAGAGTTGTTTGGTCATAATTATCGAAATCATATGTGGAGGAAGGGCGGTGAAGCCTACTTACCAAAGAACACGTTGCCAACTGTAAAGTTTGGTGGTGGCAGTATCATGATCTGGGGCTGTTTTTCTGCAAAAGGTGTTGGCAGAATATCAATAATAGATGGCAAGATGAATACCGAAAGGTACCAGAAAATCCTGCAAGACAATTTAATGCGTTCTGTTGAGAGACTTCGCCTACCTCCTGATTGGGTTTTCCAACTGGATAATGATCCTAAGCATACCGCTAGATCTACAAGGAAATGGTTAGCTGAAAGTAATGTTGATGTCTTGCAATGGCCAAGTCAGTCCCCAGACTTGAACCCAATCGAGAATTTATGGCGATATTTGAAAATTCAGGTTGGGAAAAGAGCACCAACAAATATCAAGAATTTGAAGACAATATGCCAAGAAGAATGGGACAAAATACCACTCAATGTGTGCAAATCAATAGTTGAGACGTACAGGAATAGACTGGTAGCTGTTGAACTCAATAAAGGATATTCCACAAAGTATTAAATTAAGTTAATATGCTTTTTATTGTTTTTACGAATACTTTTTTCATCAGTTAAAATGAAAAAAAAATGCATTAATTTCTGTTAAAATAAGAATTAAATTAATTACTATTTTTTAATAAAATGTATCTTTACACATAAAATGTATCAAAATTTGTTTTACTTAAGGCTTTTACATTTATAAAAATCCAATTTTTCATGTGTACGAATATTTATTTCCCCCGCCCGCGTATATATATATATATATATATATATATATATATATATATGCAGATATGTAGAAAAATAGGAAAGAACACGTTAGGTAAATAATCCGGAGTTCTTTAGTTTTTTTGTTTTTATTTAAAACCAAAAACAAAAAAACAGTGCTCCATACAGAAGTAGAGCTTAAATTATAATTATTTTTTTGAAAAAACATGATTCCTTCGCTACATAAAAAGTTCTTAAGCGAAAAATTAGGAAGCTTCCTTAATTAGCTTCCTAAATTTTCGCTTGAGGATGAAACAGTGCTTGATACTTTAATTTAATTTTAACAATTTTGAGGTTTTCGGCTCTTGTTTTTGAAACATGAGAACTCTTATGTAGCGATGGAATCATATTTTTTTAAAATAATTATTATATATATATATATATATATATATATATATATATATATATGACAAAAAATTAAGTTTTAAGCTATGCCATAATTATTCAAGTCAGAGATAGAGCTTATGTAAATATAAAAGCGGGCCCTATATATATATATATATATATATATATATATATATATATATATATATATATATATATATATACTAGACTCTCCCTTCGTTTTTCCGAACTATGAGGCGTCAAGCAATTCAGTTCCTAGGAACCAACAGCCAGACAACATTGCATATAATTAGATTATAGTGGCAAAGGCTTTGTGCAGAACCAACTACACTTTTTGAAGGGACGAATACAGAGACCTGGTGCACTACAATGTCCCCAAACAACCCTCCGTAGGTTTTGAATTCAGAGTTATCCTTCTAGATACTATATACTCCCCAAATTTATATATATATATATATATATATATATATATATATATATATATATATATATATATATATATATATATTATATATATATATATGTATATATATTAGGTTGGTGCAAAAATAATGACGTAATAATGTCGTTTTTTTACGTATTTTTTAACGTGAAAAAACGACATTATTACGTCATTATTTTTGCACCAACCTAATATATATATATATATATATATATATATATATATATATATATATATATATATATATGTATGAATGTAAAAGACAATAGGGATACTGTAATATCGTTTCTTCCGATGTGGACTTTCTCTAGGCAAATCGAAATGGATTTATTAAACAAAGTAACTAATAATAACGAAACAAAATGTCCTTAGCAACTTTATAATTTAGAGAAGGCTATTTTCATACTGTTAATCCGTCAACACACCAATAAAAACAATGTCTCCTCGCGTGACATTAAATAACGTAATTTCAGTTAACAGTATGAAAATAGCGTTCTCTAAATTCTTCCAGTTGCTAAGGACATTTTGTTTTGTTATTATTAGTTACTTTGTTTAATAAATTCATTTAATTTCGCCTTGAAACGCGTCAGCAACTATTACAGTTTTCCTATTGTCTTTCACATTTATAAATATAATCTTTTTCTACAGGTTAACTCTGAGAAAAATTTCATATATATATATATATATATATATATATATATATATATATATATATATATATGGAGAGAGAGAGAGAGAGAAAAAAAACGTTAAAACCTATATATAGAAAGTCTTTCCAGCCTTCCTTCTTTACTCCTAAAAACTGGCTTCTATGTCTAAACGTTATCATCCTTTGATGATTATATATTTAATATAATATCCTATCTCTGGTATTTTCTATTTTATTCGTTCTGCTCATTTGTTCACTTCTCCATAGAGCTTTAACGAGATAGTGGATATAAAATCGTTTAAGGACTTTTTTCTCCATTTTGTTTTGTTTTTCCGTTTACCGATGTACAGTAACTATCAACTTTTTTGTTATTCTTTCCTGTTGTTTGATCTTAATATGACCGTTTTTATTGCAATTATGAAACGTTATATGAGTAAAATATTTAACTGTATGGCTTTCTTTAATTAATAATGGCGGGACAAAAATATTTGGACGCTTTGAAAAAGCAATTTCCATTTTTCAGAGGAAATTTACCGAAAATAAATTTATTTAGTTTTTATGTGACTAATTGTTATGCAATTAACGTATTTGAAAATTAATTTTCATGGAGCGCTTTCTGGTTTGAAAAAGAAACATTACATACACTGTAAGCCAATATTTAACTACACTTCTGCGAGAATAGGTCGTGATGCATGGTCGGTTTGACAGAGAGTAGACAGGTGAACATTCGAGGAAGCACAAAATTACACAGTCCCCGAAGACAGTGTCATGAAGGCAGCAAACTATTCCGCTCATCACGTACAATGAGGACGAACAAACATTAAACACGCCCTGTCGGCTGGAGCTACAGAATACGCCGACTGCACCTCTGCAGAGGGGTTAGACCTCACCCCAAATGCGGCGTCCTGGGTAAAACGTTAAACGACATCCGTGTCCCGGGTAAGACGATAAACTACATCCAGCAGCAAAACCTCTGATCAGGAGGTTTTGAGGAGCGTGGAACCATTTCTTAATTGCTACTTGCGGTGGCAGGATAAAATTGCTGGCATAGGTATCCACCAACCCTCTCACTTTGGTAAAATAACGAAGGTGTTGCTACTGGTGTGAATTTCCTGGGAAAAGACTTTCTTCATAACTTTGAGAGAGAACATACATTACAATTTGATCCCAGCTCGAAGGTCGGGAAAAGGCAGGTGTTTTTTTTAATTTTTTTTTTTTTTATTGTATTAGGTTGGTGCAAAAATAATGTCGTTTTCTCACATACTAACATATGTGAGAAAACGACATTATTTTTACACCAACCTAATATTTACTCTACTAAAGCTGGAGGGATTGACATAAGGTCATTTTTAATGTCAGTTGCCCCTATACACACACACACACACACACACACACACACATACATATATATATATATATATATATATATATATATATATATATATATATATATATATACATATATATATATATGGGCGAGGGACAACTGTTGACAATGACATTTACCAAAACTTATTTCTTTAGCGCATGAAGGTACTGTTGGCGCAGGATTGGAATCCCC
>OZ010614.1:1909564-1914564 GCA_963932145.1 Acanthosepion lycidas | reverse complement strand
TATATATGTGCATGTGTGTACTTGTTGAGTATATGTTTGTACCTGAGTGTATGCATTTCTACATGCATGTAAGTGTATATATGCGCGATACATGTCTGTACATATACTTATGCATATGCCTGTAAGTGGCATGCTGGCATATACATACATATATATATATATATATATATATATATATATATATAGCTGTATATTTAGGTAGCAAACATTCGTTTATGCATGTTTCATTAAAAACGACAGACAAGGTACTACTGTTAAGCTTTTTATTTAATTTTTCTTGTCTTTTAACACGAGCTTTCTTTTCTAGATAAAGAGTGTGTAAAAACTGTCCAAATGTTTTATAGTATATATATATATATATATATATATATATATCGAAGCTGTGTGCCCATTTGAAGAGAAAACCACTATTTAATCGGTTGTGATTTACCAATCGGTCACGAGGCGAATACGGTTCGGCTTTCCCCTTTAAAAGAAGTATGTCTTCTTTATCCAGATTATTTTCTCGAAAGCCTCGTATCTGATCAGTTTCGTATTCGAAACGCCAACAAAGCAATTTCCAAAGAATAAATGGATTTATTTTTAATCCGACATTTTTATTACCTAAATCGTCATTAAGGTGTATACTCCGCATTTAAATTAAAAGCCCCATATATATATATATATATATATATATATATATATATGCACACACATATATATATATGTATATATATATTAATATATTTAATTGTAATATGTTATACAAATATTTAAGTAAATGCTCTGTTTTTAATAAACAACAATAACAAAATAATAATAAACAGACTATTTAATTAAATATTTGTATGTGTATAAATAACGTATTACAATAAAATATATATTAATCAATTGTCGGACTTTGTCCATTTCGTAAAGTGTGACGTATATATATATATATATATATATATATAGAAAAAATTGAAAATTAAAAAAATTAAGAAAGTATACGTGGCTTCTGATTATGCTATATATATATATATATATATATATATATATATATATATATATATATAGTTTATGCAAAACTAGGCAATCCGCATGGGTAGACCCAAGGAGGATGATATCCAGAGAGCTCAATGTAAGATTCACAGCAAATATATTTGAATAAAAACAGACCACTTTAAGGTTCCATGTAATAAGTTATTTCACCACAACCCCTTTAACAGGGCTCTGAATCATCAGACTTTACTTCCAAAGGTTGAAATGAAAAATGAAAAGAAATTCACACGTTTTTGATGGACCTCATCAAGCATATGTAAAATTAACGAAGTGGGGAAGTAAGGTGGGAGAGAAGATAAGATATGAGTGGGTTAGGTGTACCATTTCAATTCCTTATTCTTAACCCCACTGTCTGTCGGCTAGATGTTGCTTAAGCCTAACGCGTCTTGTCTTTAGATATCGATGGGTAAGGGGTGAAGACCGACATTAAAGGAAGAAGCTACAGCAACCCTAATAAATTATATTCCACGAGGACAAGTTTCATTCAAATTCTATATATATATATATATATATATATATATATATATATATATATATATATATATTTGTGAAAACTGAGCACCCATAATGAAAAAATGCCACAAACTTTATCGTCAAAAGCTTCATGTTATTATTAAAACGAAAGACCAAAGGAATTTTATTATTATTAAAATATATATTATTAATCATTTTTGAAAATTTTATAGTTTTTTTTTTTTATTGCATCAACTGGTGACCATAAATTAATATACGAAATTCTGGCGTCTTTTTTGCAGTTAAAAACGACATTCATTAGAAATTGTTGCAAAAATCAAACAATTGCTGGATTTTAATGAAACGTTCAGGGGATTTATTCCCAAATGAATGAATTTATTTTTGAAATTATTATTTTTAGAAAATCTTGGTAATTTTTTTTATCTTTTTTATCCACTACTTATTTAATTTGATGAAATTTCGAGAAAGCTTTAATGTTTGCATTAATGTTTATCTTATATTTAATTGAATAATTTATACATTTTTAAATCTTTTAAATTTCTGTATTAATCTGCAACGGTTATGTGATACCATAAAAAACTATATTTTTCTAATCATAAAGGCTTACTACAAATCAGTGAACTCTCGTATTTAAAAAAGAATTTGGAATTGTGCGTCTGCTTATACTTGCCGGTTTTGGTAAATATTCATGTCCATACACTATATCATGAAAGAATAAAATTACTTGAAATATTTTCCTAAATTGTTACGATAACATGGTACTTAAAAATGATATAAAAATTTACTCATATTATATCAGTCAATTAATTTTTACAGAGATGTTCCCCTTAGAAAAAATTCCAATTAGTCTATCGTGATAGTTGTCAACACCCCATAAAAACACCCAACTCAGTGTTTAAAATGCTTTTCTGCTATATTTTAAAGTAAAATTAACTAATATTTTTTCAACTTACCGCAATTAAATTTTAGATCAGCTAATCTATCCAAAATAAAGTTTCAGAAAAATATATTTTATCTTTGAAATTTAAAAAAAAAGAATTGTGTTGTGATTATATAATTGTAAATATGATTAAAAGCAGAAATTATAAATTTAATCTATAAGCTTGAAATTAAAACTAAAATGAATGTTTCAAAACCTAATTTTCTTATGAAAAAATTATTTTAAAATCATAGGTATCGCTTTAGTTTGGTGGTACCTATATATATATATATATATATATATATATATATATATATATATATATATATATATCCTAATCATCTCTTCATCCTTTCCTCTATCACTCCTCTTCGTTCTCGCTCCAACTCTGTAACCCCTTGTGTGCTAGTGGCTTCCCGTCTTGCTTGGGGTTGAATGCTTAAATATATATATATATATATATATATATATATATATATATGCAAATGCAATTGTCCCTGATTTGGCATCACACCTGCTGTCGCTCTCCCACAGACGTGCCGTCGCCTCTCTCTGTCTTTTTTACAAATACTTTCATGGTAACTGCTCCGAGGAGCTGCTTTCGCTGGTTCCCAGGCTTCGTGAATTCAAGCGTCCTATGAGGCTGGCATCCCGCTCTCACCCTTTCACTGTCGAAACTATTAAATGTAGCCATCTTTTCTACTCCAATAGCTTCAAATTTCGCACCTCTCGCCTGTGGAACTCTCTTCCCTTTTCCTGTTTCCCTGATAGCTATAATCTTCAACTATTCAAATGTAATGTCAATTGACATCTCCAGTTGCCTTGATCTATCCACTATCCTTCTCTTCATCCTTTCTTCTATCACTCCTATCTGCTCCCGCTCCAAATCCTATGTAACCCCTTGTGTGCTGGTGGCTTCCAATCTTGCTCGGGGTGAAATGCTTATAAAAAAAAAAATGTGAGAAAGAAAAAATGGAGTAAAAATTCACAGTTCGAAGCATTTACTTTTGTAAAAATTTGCTCAACAAAAAATAGAGCAAAATATTATTATATTTTTATTGTAAGCGATCATAGTAAGAACATTTTGAAATCGCTACGCAAAAGCCTTCATGTTTTAATATTATGATTGTACTTACTCAGGTGATGGTTGGTAACTGGTGATAAAATGATTTCTTAGGAAAATTTTTTAAAAATCGTTGTCTCTTTTCCGAAAGTTAAAGGTGGGGTATAAGGTCAGAAATTAAAAATAGACTTGTGGGTATGTCTTGATTAACCAATATCAGATCTACACTAAACAGAAAGATACGGTCAGAGGGTTGACGTCAGTGAGTTATTTCTTCACGTCACGATAAACCGGCACAGAGACATGGCATCATTAACGATTGGGGAGAATATGGAAGCGACAAATGTATCGTAACTGTAGCCAGACATGATAAGTTCCGTTTGTTTAAGAGAGTTGGTAGGTCGATCAGACGCAAAGTTAACAAAAAAGTCCCTTAAAATTTTTTAATATTCAGAAAGTTTCTTAAAGGGGCCTGTCGATAAAATTAAAAACGTGAAGCACCATATAGGATGCCAACAATACTAAATTGACTAAATATGCAATATCTCTATACGATATTAATACTGCTAAATAGACGGCAACACATAGCAATATTTAAGACATTACCTGTAGAGGGGGAACCATTATACACTAATAAGTTGGGCACCCCGAGGGGGTATAATGGTTAGCAAGGTTGTCTCGTATGAACAATTACGACTGAATAGTGAGTTCGTATCCCCACTGGGTGATCCCTGCTTTCTGCCTTGTGCCACGCTTGGAAACTCACTATATATCAATAAATTATGGCTAGATAATGGTAAAAGGCAATTTGTTTTTAATATTTTAAGGTAAAAGACAAAGTAGCTACCGATCATCGCCTGAGGAAGTACAATCATTGTATTGAGACATGAAAGCTTTTATAATCTCTTATAATAAAAATTTTAATATATATATATGTGTGTGTGTGTGTGCGTGTTTGTGCGTGTGCGCACGCGCGTGCATATGTTTCTATGCGCGCGTATTCAGGCATTTTTCATGCTTGTTTTTTTTCTTTTAAATTTTTAAAATTAATGTTTCTTCGTGACGTGCAAGAGATCGCCTGCTTGGTACCAATTAATATGGATGCTGGTCGTATTTTCTGATCGATTAATTTCAATCATTGGACATATTCAAAATCCGGCTTCATATAGACATGCCGGTTTTCACATATTTTAATACTTGTAAAACTTGGTGCCACTTAGGATTTATGATGAAGTCCCAATCAGAGGACGTCAAGCGAAATTCTTCATTGCCTAAATGTAGCGTCAGTTGTCAAAGAGGTTGAAAATTTCAGCCCAGAATTAAAGTAGATTTTCTTTATTCAAAATCTTCCAATTTTAAACTGAAAAACTCATTCCCGCATAGACAATGAACGTTGAATAAAAAACGCAAATAAAACAATAAAAAAACATTTAATCAGCATTTATCAATGATTAATTTACGTATTAAATTCATTTTATTCACAATTTTTTTTTCAATTTTATTTACCGTTTTAATATTTTAAAA
>OZ010614.1:1867064-1904564 GCA_963932145.1 Acanthosepion lycidas | reverse complement strand
AAAAAATTCCAAAAAAAATTTCGCTTGAAGATGGAACAGAGCCTACTTTAACTCAACTTAATTCAAATATTATTTTGAAGTTTTCGGCTCTTGTTTTGAAACATGAGACCTCTTATGTAGCGAGTTGAAATCATATTTTTAAATAAATAATTATATATATATATATATATATATATATAGATAGATAGATAGATAGATAGATAGATAGATAGATAATTGAAATCGAAATCAACTCTTCACGGTGTGTCTGCTTCATATCTCTAGCGATCTTTAGACCAAGTGTCACTACTCTTTAAGCAAGTTTCTTATAAAGGCCAATACGAAGAATTGTCGGATTATTTAATATATTAAGAATAAATAGACTTTGTTTATTTATTTGATTTACAGTTCTATATATTTGTACAATAAGAACTGTCCGAATAAATAGAATAGACCTATGATTTATTTGTCTAATTTATTCTCCGGAACAGGACAAATCAAATAAAATAAGTGCAAGTAAGATTGTATAGCGTCAAGTATGGAGATCTGCAAGTGAGACCGTTCTGCATAAAATAAAAAAGTCCACGTTAAATGAAACGCCATAAAATACATATTATGATAAATTATAAATTATTATGATAGAATTGTCACGAGGGAGTGTCGAAAATTTTTAGGCTAAAACCACATCTGAAAATCGTTATTTTATTGACGAATTCTCAGACTATTTTGGGGAAATTGCTCCGATTGACAAGGGATTTAAACAAAAAGTCAGAATTGAACAAGTGACTCTTTCGAAAATATTTTTGGTGACTAGTTTATGTACGTTTCTACAATATCGGGAACAATTAGGGGGGTGCAGAATTATTTGAAAATTCTGTATCCAATTAGGTCAGCTTGAAAACTGAACAAACAACTGATTTGTAGGTAAATGTGTTTCACACACCCACATACACATATAGATATATAGATAGATGGATAGATAGATATGAACAGATTGCGATAGATAGATAGATAGAGAGAGAGAGAGAGAGATAATAGACAGACTGAAATAGGTAGAGATAGATATGAACAGACTTAGATAGATAGATAGATAGATAGATAGATAGATAGATATACACGGTTCTGTGTTTGATAGATAGATAGATAGATAGATAGATAGATAGATAGATAGATAGATAGATATACACGGTTCTGTGTTAGATAGATAGATAGATAGATAGATAGATAGATAGATAGATAGATAGATAGATAGATAGATAGATAGATATACACGGTTCTGTGTTAGATAGATAGATAGATCGACAGATAGATAGATAGATAGATAGATAGATAGATAGATAGATAGATAGATAGATAGATATACACGGTTCTGTGTTTGATAGATAGATAGATAGATAGATAGATAGATAGATAGATAGATAGATATACACGGTTCTGTGTTTGATAGATAGATAGATAGATAGATAGATAGATAGATAGATAGATAGATAGATAGATAGATATACACGGTTCTGTGTTAGATAGATAGATAGATAGATAGATAGATAGAGATAGATAGATAGATAGATAGATAGATAGATAGATAGATAGATAGATAGATATACACGGTTCTGTGTTTGATAGATAGATAGATAGATAGATAGATAGATAGATAGATAGATAGATAGATAGATATACACGGTTCTGTGTTAGATAGATAGATAGATAGATAGATATACACGTTTCTGTGTTAGATAGATAGATAGATAGATAGATAGATAGATAGATAGATAGATAGATAGATAGATATACACGGTTCTGTGTTTGATAGATAGATAGATAGATAGATAGATAGATAGATAGATAGATAGATAGATATACACGGTTCTGTGTTTGATAGATAGATAGATAGATAGATAGATAGATAGATAGATAGATAGATAGATAGATAGATAGATATACACGGTTCTGTGTTTGATAGATAGATAGATAGATAGATAGATAGATAGATAGATAGATAGATATACACGGTTCTGTGTTTGATAGATAGATAGATAGATAGATAGATAGATAGATAGATAGATAGATAGATAGATAGATAGATATACACGGTTCTGTGTTAGATAGATAGATAGATAGATAGATAGATAGATAGATGCGAAGTCGGAAACGGAATTTGAACTCTGCTCGTCAATCCCACTTTCCGTTGCGTTAGGAACACACCTTTGTTGCGTCGATATCTTTTCAGCAAACCCTCGTCTTTAGACAAATTGCAGAAATGCATCTTCTGTAATGATCTTAACTGTCGTTTCAACGGCCGATGAACCTCGCGTATTAGGTAATTTCAGGCACTGAAAAGCCACTGCCAACAACAAGAACTCCTCCTCCCGCGGTATTTCATCATAAACACTGGAGATTGTTGGCTGAAAAACTCACTGACATGACTTACGTTTGTCACATCCAGCTACACTTTTTAACGGGATTAGCAAATTATACAACGCCATTCGAAATGTATATCTACTTTCTAATTGAGTTGTTTAATCTGTTTAAGAGAGATATTTACTTGTGTTGGCAGACGATGTTTATGTGATATATTCTATAAATATTAATGTGGTTGTATGAAGTGTTTTTTTTTTTTTTTCGGACAAGAGTCAGAGTTGTATACAATGCGACACGTGGTTCGTTGGGGACTAAGAAGTCCCCAGAAAGGAAAACGAAATACGTCTTGCCCTTACGGCATCCTTTGGTCGAAGAGCGAGAAAAGCGAGAGCTTTTTGCCTTTTCCTTTGATATTGCTTTATACAACGCCACCTAGCATGTATTTGGAGAATTCCCATCGCCCATATTTTTTTTGTAAAGTTCTTCAGAGATATTTGCTAGTTGAATCGTCTGTCAAACTGCAACCGCCAGTCACAACGACCAATCTACACTATTTTCTTTTACACTAGCGTTCCATTCCTCGACTGACTGGATAAAAAGTTTGAACGGAACAATTCACCTCACCGTGCGAACGATATTTTAATTTACCGTCGAGATAATTAAATCTCGATGCTTATCAATTACGAGATTTCAGTTACAAAGACGAGACAATATTCAAAATCAAATTTGTAATTTCGTTTTCTCTGTCGTTTTTTTTTTTTTTTTTTTTTTTTTTATATAACTGATTCAAGAATTCTTTTCAATTATTTATGATAAATAAATTTAACTATTTTGTATTTTTTAAAATCGAAAGTTGGAATTCTGTATGGAAGAATAAAGAATGAAATATAATTAACATAAGGAACAGGCAGGTGAAATTTCTGGGACAGATAAAGAGAAAAGAGGGCCTGGAGAATCTGATACTCACAGGTCGAATAGAGGGGGAAAAACGGAAAGCAACGCATGACATACCTCGCTGGCTTAAATAAGGTGGCAGAGGGACGAAAGTTATTGACTGCTACAAGGGATAGGAGGAAGTGGAGAGCCATAATCGCCTACGTCCTGAAAGGACATGGCAGATAAAAAGGAAAAAAAAAAAGATGCAAAAGTAGGTATACAGTAATTAAAAAATGCACTGGTATAATTCTTCATATCAGGAAGTGTCAGACGAAGTTTCTGGGACCCGTAATGAGAAAGGAGGGCTTGGAGAATCTGATACTCACGGGTCGAATAGAGGGACAGAGAGACAAGGGAAAACAACGCATGAATGATAGAACGTGCACTGGGGTATGTGGCAGAGGGACGAAACTTAATCAGAGCTACAAGAGATAGGGAGAAGTGGAGAGCCATGATCGCCTACGCCCTGAAAGAACAAGGCACATAAAAACAAAGAAAGAAATATATCCCTGATTTTGATAGCTCTTTTATGTTCATATATACATACGTTTTAATTTGTGGTTTCAGCAATAACACATTTACTACATAGGGTTATATTATTACCAGCATTTAAACAATATTGGAGTTATTTTTATTTTACTTATTACTTAGGTATTAGATATATCTGATTTTCATGGAGGAAATGTTGATGCCTAAAAAAGAAAAACAAACTCTTAGACAAGTATAAACTAAAGTTTGTGTTCTAAAAATTCAATTCGGAAAAAAATGAAACAATTTCGATGTAAATATTCTTTCTAGATTTTAAGCAGAATCGGAAATATTTGCATTTAAAAATGATTATTTTATCCTAAGAATATTGCCTTAGAACTACCATACTTTTTTTGGGGGGGAGGGAGGGAGTAGTCGTAAGCACACATCAAATTTAAAAAGGTTCCAAAATTAGTCTAATTATTTATTTTTATAAAACTTTTAGCATTTATTTAAAACAGAATACACACACACACACACGCACACACACACACACACACACACACACATATATATATATATATATATATATATATATATATATATATATATATTTTAAGCACTGTTTACTATCGTCCTTATCTTTGTTGCAATATTTATCCTATTTTTGAGATAAATATGGCGACAAAGATGAGGATAATAGTCCTAATATTGTAAATAGTGTACATAATACCCGATCTCAAAAATATAGACAGCTACTGAAAGGCCGAAACTTTGTAATAAATATAGCAACAAAGATGAGGACAATAGTCCGAATAATGTAATTATTGTACATTATACCTCATCTCAGAAATAAGGACAGATACTGAAAGGCCGAAACGTTATAATAAATATGGCAACAAAGATGAGGACAATAATCTGAATAATGTAAATAGTGTACATATCTCATCTCAGAAATATAGACAGATACTGAAAGGCCGAAACGTTGTAATAAATATGGCGACAAAGATGAGGACAATAGTCCGAATAATGTAAATAATACCTCATCTCGGAAATATAGACAGATACTAAAGAAGGCCGGAGCGTACAACGACTGAAACGTTGTGATAAGTATGGCGACAAAGATAAGGACAATAATCCGAATCATGTAAATAGTGTACATAATACCAAATCTTGGAAATATAGAGATATTTTTAAAGCAGTCTCTCTTCAAAATATTAGGGATTTTTTTACACGATTCCATCATCCTCCCATTTTTAATTTGACGATTTTGAATGGAATATCAAGGAAGATACCTGAGTCTTTTAATGATCTGTAATTCAGTTATGTAATGAATTCGACTGGAATTCGAACTCGGCTCTCCGATTCCTCAATCCGAGCCACTATCCATTACTCCACCCTGTCTCTTGAAAGCAAATACAGGCAAAATGAAAAATCGGAAACTAAAAAACAAATCGTTTGAAATTTAGTTTGAAATTTAAAAAAAAAATGCTAATAAAAAGAAAATATTATACTTATTCAAATTTTTTCTTTATATATTAGGGCAATTCACCAGAACACAACAAATCAGAAATTTCATTTTATTTTATTTTTTATTTTACTTCATTTCTTTGTTTTTTTTAGAAATTATTTTGTATTTTCTATAACGTAGCTTTCTCTATGTTTTCTATAACATTAACTATAATATAAATTATAATAGCGGTTTCTATATTTTCTATAATATTTACTATTATATTTTCTATAACGATCTATCCATTTTATATTTATCTGTAATATTTCCAATAAGAACTATATTTTTTTTATTTACTATAATATCTTATAATATTTTTATAATAGCAAGTTTATATATTTTCTATATGATTTCCTATAGTATATCCTATAATATACTATTTCTATATTTCTATAATATTTACTATAATATTATCTATAATAGCTATTTTCTATATTTCCTGTAATATTTTCAATAAAAAATTATAAAAACGATTTTTTAAATTGAAGTATAATATTCATTATTTTATAATAGAGATTTTTATATTTTCTATAACATTTACTATATTATTCCTATAATAGGTTTTCTATAAAATCTGTAATATTCCCAATAAAATCTATAATAACGTTTTTTTTTTATAATACATCTATAATATGTCTATAATAGCAGTATTCTATGATATTTACTATAATATCGATTTTTCTATTTCGCAGAATATTTGTTATAAATAGCTGTAATATCGATTTAATAATTCGATAATTTTAAAAGTCTTTATTTATTTGTGAAATACCGTACCCCTCCTGGATTCTGGTTTCAAAAACTTGACATGCTTTAATTATACAAAGATATCGGGAAAATTTTCACTGCAACTATTTTTAAAATAATTTAAAAATATTACACAGCTGTAGAGTGGATATTATTATTATTATTATCTACGAATGCAGAGACTCGTAATAATTTTTAGCTTTTTAATTGTCATCGTTCTCTCACTAGAAACATCGAAGCTAAAACGCACTGATTGAAACGACAAATATATTTATATTTCTTACATTACTTTCAATTGAATTTGTAGATGATTCAACCAATATATTACAAGCTACTATTATAGGTAGGGGACATAACTCTTGTGCGAATTAATTGAAACAAAACGAATAATTCCGTTATTATTTACATTCTTTTTGTAGTTTTCCAATGAAACATGATTCAGTGCACAAGTTAATACTTCGTATGTCCATTCCACAATGGCATTCCTTGCAGATTGATCACAGATTATCGATTGGATTTAAATCAGGAGAGTTTCCGAGCCAGTCGATAGTACTTTGAATTGGTCACTGGTAAGGCTTGCCATTGTATTTGTTCAGCGTGACAATTTTCTTACGCTTCGTTAGAGTAACATCCATCGCAGACAATGGCCGTAGGACAACTAATCGACAGTCAAGACAATAGTGTCTGGGCGTAATAAAAATCTGATGCAATCACGGATGACACAATATTTTTCAAGGCCAAAGAAATTTGATCATACACGCCGAAAATAGATTCATATTACTGCACACCACTGCAAATGACCTAATCTGAGGGGAAAATAGAATTCGATTACACCTTGTCACTCCAGTCGGTTTTAAACTGACCGTATGGAGAAAGAAAGGAAACTAAAGCAGTTGTTTCAATTAATTTGGACAAGTGTGTATATTATAAATTGCTTTTAAGTAATTACAATTACTGGTAGGTTCATGCCACATTGACGGAAAACCTACCAGTACAAAAGAATTCTCTTATTACTATATTTGTACAAAAATGCACAACCTTAAAATTTAAAATTCAAACGTTGCGACCGGACGTTCCAAAATAATAACACATTTCTCATATCTAACAAATCTATTTCCATACCTGAAGATATCTGTAGGAACAGACGAAAGCTTGTAAAAACTAAAAAAGACCTTATAAAACTTGAATTTATAAACAGGGATCATATTATTCATATACAGGTTCGGGGTTAGTGTAACTTATGGAAATTGTTTGCGAAGATGTATTCTCGCCATTTTGATCATTAACCTCTATATTTGTTTTTTTGTATGAATGATTCATGTAATTTATTCAGACACAAGGAAAAGAAAAAAGAAAAAGGAAGGGAGGAAAAGAGAAAAAGAAAAAAAAGATTTAGTATTAAAAGGAGAAAAAAAGAAAGCGAGAGAGACAGAGATTTCAATATACGGTTTTTCAAAAGGAAAGAGAAAGTGAGATAAACATGAGGAGGGGATAAGGAATCAGTGAGTGAGAGAGAGAAAGAAAGGAAATAAGGAATTAATCATAGTCAACAGGGTGACCCAGAAAAAACTTTTTCTTCCGGAAAAAGATAACTTAAGAAACGGGGTGCGGTAAAGGAGTGATCATATTCAAAATAGATACATTGAAATTGTCAATGAAAACATCATCATCGCATTATAACCGTCACAATTACAAATTGATGATAATAAAATATTTGATATCATTCTTTTTCTTCTATCTGAATAAATTGAACTCCATTTATTTTTGTGAAATTTGGTCTGAAGAGATGGACGCCTGAGTACACGAAATAAACTACCTACCAAATCAATTTTTAAGGATTCTGTATTCATGATATATATATATATATATATATATATATATATATATATTTCTCAGAGTTAACCTGTAGAAAAACAATATTTGTAGATATAAATGACAATAGGAAAACTACTATTGTTGACGCGTTTCGTCCAATGTGGACGAAACGCGTCAGCAATAAGTACAGTTTTCCTATTGTCATTTATATTTATAAATATTTATATTTACAAATATATATATATACATACTATATATATATATATATATATATATATATATATATATATATATATATATATATATATATGTATGTATAGTTTTAATGTCGGCTATATTTATGGGATAAAGTGCTCAATATCCGAGATAGAGCGTATTTAAATATAAATATAAAAGTGAACATAAGTGTCAACACTTCGGGTCGACAGGCTGTTTTATGCTAGACCTAGCATGAAACAGCCTGTCGCCTCTGAGTGTTGACTCCAATGTTTCCCTTATATATATATATATATATATATATATATATATAGAGAGAGAGAGAGAGAGAGAGAAAGAGAGAGTGAGAGAGAGAGAGAGCGAAAGAGAACAAGGCCTAACCGCGGAGGGTAGTTTCCCTTTCTCGAGGGTAAAGTGTATTTTGCTTCGTCTGGCGCAAGGTCAAAACCCGGAGACTTGCGCCCCACCACCGCATCAAACTTTATATGAATCAAGATTTCAGATCAGTTAATTGTTTTTTGTTTTTAGTTTTTTGCTGAAAGAGACTTTCTCTTCCTGTTCGAATCATCTATCCTTTTGCTTGTAGATATTTCATGATGAACTAATCAGGTGACGTGTCGAATATTTCAATCAATCACAGCTTAATTATTCCATGCCCACAGCGCAAGTCAAAGGCGCCATTGTTCTGTCTCGCTATTTTCACTAAAATAAAATTTTCAGATTAGCCATCAGTATTACCACAAAAACCGCAAATAAAATTTATATATTTTAAAAAATAATATTGTTTCGACATATTGAATATTAAAATCCCATGAAATCAACAAAGAGAAAAAAAAAACGGTAATTAATTGTGTAAAGATATCTTTATATAACAGTGTGTAGCTGAATTGCACTTGCCTTGTAATCTAGAGAGTAAAAGAGTTTAATACAAATATTACCTCTTAGGAGATTTCATATATGATATTGATTATTCAGTTTGTTTCTGTCCTCATTAATATGACACGAAATCTGACAGTTGGAGTGGCTTTCGCTGGAAGAAAGTGTTTCTCTTCCTTCGCAATTTGTATATTGCTCTTCGTATATGTTCACTGTGAAGATTATATATATATATATATATATATATATATATATATATATATATATATATATATATATATATATATGTATATTATATATATATCTATATTATATATATATATATATATATATATTCCATAAATATAGCATATATATATAACAGTAATATATATATATACATACATACATATATATATATATATATATATATATATATATATATATATATAACAGTAATTTTTATAACGCAACCCTAAAAAATATATATCTCTATATATATATTCCATAAATATAGCATATATATATGACAGTAATATATATGATCGACTCTCCCATCGAGATTCGACGTATGAGAGTCAAGCAGATCAATTTCCAGGAAACCGACAGCCCGACACCGGCACATGAGATTTGATTATAGTGGTGAAAGCCTCGTGCAGGATCATCCACACTTTTTGGATGGACGAACACAGAGACCTGGTGCACCGAATGCCACAAGCTTCCCAAACGACCCTCCACAGGTTTTGAATTCAGAGTTGTCCTTCTCCTAGACCAGTTGCCATCCAAGGCCATAGAACCCAGTCTGTCCTGCTATTTTACCCATAGCTGGAGGGAGAAGAAGAGGATTCATACATTTCCGAAGGGTATTAGCACGTAAGTGAATGTAATGGATTCGACTGGAATATATATATATATATATATATATATATATATATATATATATATATATATATATATATATAACAGTAATTTTTATAACGCAACCCTAAAAAATAGTGGATACAAAAATGTTAACATCAATTATAGAAACAATTGTACTAACCAGAAGAAAAACAGGAAAAGAAAATCATTTGGTGTACCACTCCGTTCACCCAAATGGTTAGTATGAATCTAGGACATAAATTCCTAGCTTTAATTGAAAAACACTTTCCTACAAATAGTAGACTTAGTAAAATATTTAATAAAAACACCCTAAAATTAAGTTACAATTGCACTGAAAATCTAGAAAGTGTAATAAAAAAAACAATAATAAAATCCTAAACAAAGCCCCATGCCAGAATAGTAATAATAAAAAATTACACTTAAATTAGAGAAAAATAGTGAAAAATTATGTGATTGTAGAAACCCAGAAGACTGCCCATTGGAAAATATATGCGGCATAAAATCTGTGGTATACCAATGTACTATCTCATCTATTGAGAGTCCTAATACTAGTATAATATACTTTGGGCCTACGAAGAATGAATTTAAAACCAGATGGAGGCAGCATAAGTGCTCCTTCAACAATATAAATAAAAGAAATCAGACATCTCTATCTAAATATTTTTCGCATTTGAAGGAAATGAATAAAACACCAAAAGTAAAATGGAAAATTATAAACAAAACTAGAACTTGTAAAACTTGGGATGACCCATGCCCTTTATGCCTACATGAAAAACTACATATTATCAAGTTTCTAAATAATGAAAACAATAGACATGAGTTAAAGGTTTTTTGCCGATATCATCAAATTTTCGATTTGAATAATTAGCACAAAAAACAAACAAACAATAAAATAACAAATACAAATTTTAAACTCCATAAAAAGTTTAAATGCCCTACCCAATAAAAAAAAAACCATTATGGAGTCGTCACAAAAACAAATGTTAGCGAATTATGACAGTTTTTTTTTATATACACAAAAGCCTTTTAGAAAAAAATAAAAAATAAAATAAATAAATAAATCTCCATAGACACTTAACCAGACTAGACGATGTCATCTTCCGCTTTAAATTTAGACACCCCAACCTTACCCTGACTTAACCTCTTTGAATGTAACTGAGATATTGATACAAATTATTAACCCTTACGCCCCTTTTCTTTAAATAATTGCTCTAGTCTTTACCATAGTAATTTTAATCTTAATAATGAATATGCTTATAAAACGAGTAAATTTCAAGAATTAGTTATTCCCCCCCAATTTTTTTTTTAAATCGCTTGAAGATGGAACAGAGCTTGGTACTTTAATTCAATTTAATTCAAATAATTATATTGAAGTTTTCGGCTCCTGTTTTAAAACATGAGAATTCTTATATAGTGATGGAACCATATTTTTAAATAAATAATTATATATATATATATATATATATATATATATGAAATGGACAAAGTCCGACAATTATTTTAAGACATTTTTTATGTTTATATGTTCTTTTTATAGATACAAATAATTAATTAAATGCTCTGTTTATAATAAACTATAATTCAGGCCGGTAAATGGTGTTCATACTGTTTATTATATACAGTGCATTTAATTAATTATTTGTATCAATAAAAAGAACATATAAACATATAAAATGTCTTAAAATAATTGTCGGACTTTGTCCATTTCATGATGTGTGACGTCATTTGTTTACATTTGGATACGCATCGAGCATATATGAACGTATGAGAGAAAATCATGGAGAATTGTTGTTTAAAACAGTAAAATCGACCTTGTTAACCGAAACTCTCCTCTGTGGCTCAATCGGTAAAAGCACGTCAGGCTATATGACGGTTCTTTATATGATAGCGGTTCGATTCCTGTTGGAGGACGCATATTTTTAAGAAAACTTCAACGGACATTCAGGCAGGTAAGTTATGAAGAACTTGGTAATCTGTATGGGTAATCCCAAGGAGGATGAAATCCTGAGAGCTCAATGAAAGAGAAAGAACAGACAGATTACGATCCTACCGTTCTTAGCATTTATTTTCTTAAAAAATTGTTCGATACAACGTAGAGCAAAATATTATCCATGGCACGCGGAACTAGAAGAGTCTGCCCCATTGAACGAAATAAAGGTTTCAGTTAGACATTCCAACCACCTGATGAAGGACGTAGCGTACAACGGCCGAAACGTTGTAATAAATATTGCGACAAAGATGAGGACAATAGTGCGAATAATGTAAATATTGTCCTTATCTTTGTCGCCATGTCGAACTGAACCCTTTATTCCGTTCGCTGGGTTAGACTGTTCTAGTTCCACGTGCCATGTTTAATGGATGTCAATCATCAGTTATCTTCTGTTAATTTTCCTCTGAATGTTCTCCACTGCCTTAACCGGATATTGAACTCACAACTCTTTGAGTCCTGTCACTGCATCTAACCAACGCCTTTATCCACTGCGCCATGTGTCCAAATAATGCAAACAGTGTACAAAATATTATTTTCTTTTATTTATTTTTATATATATATATATATATATATATATATATATATATATATATATATATATATATATATATATATATATATATATATATATATATATATATATATATATATATATATATATATATATATATATATATATATATATATATATATATCTCGATTATTGATTTCTTTAAAATTATCGATTTCTAAGCTATACGTTACATTGTAGAATGTATGTGCCAAGTTTGATAAAAATCGGTTGTATGAATGTCGAGTTAAGAGTTATCACACAGATAGACAGACGGCCACACAGACATCCTCTGTTTTATATATATACAGATATTTATTTTACTAAAGGGACATTCTGCTTGAAAAAGCATTTGTATTTAACTCTTGATGACATACACGATATTGTGCGTGATATTAGGTTTTCCGGACATCTACAATGGGATTTTTGCACAAAGCATTTACCTTTTTTTTTGAAGAGATTGATGCCGACTCATTATTGTAAAAATGTTTTTCATGTGCCGGGTTTTGTGCAGTACACAAATTGGAAAAATCTTGATTATTTTCCAGAAAGACTGATTTTTGGCAAGTGACCAGCAAAAATCTCCTGACTAAACTCCTGCCAAAAATCTTGAAGCTTTTATGAAAGAACGTGTCAAAAATATCATCTTAGAATTGCCCAAGAAACAACAGCATTTGATGCGATTGATTGGCGAAATTTGCAAGAATTTAGAAAGCTAATATGAAAATCCCATTTTTTTTTTCAGTTGAATACTTTCAACGTTTCATACTGACTTTAAGTAACTCCTCGTGACCATTAAAAAATAAATAAATTTTTACGATGTGTTATCCAGATATTACAAACTCAACTAGGAGAGGCGAGATAACATTTGTGTAAAGAAATGCAACCTTACCTTTCCTTCTTGGTTTCTCGAAAATTGCAAATCTTAAATTTTATGAAGTTGTGCCCTTAACAGACCTTGTGAAATTTTCTTGTGCTAAACACAAGCAAGATGGCGAAACCACAATCTACCGGTCAGTCGTAGTTTTAATCGAAGGCAAGTAAATTAATGAAGGCTCATCTACACTCACGTCTAAAGGTCCCGACCGAAGTCACGACTTAGCGGAATATCTAAAAACAAGAAAAAAATGTGTCGGCTCAAATTCTGTTACGTCAAAATAAATTGAGGCTGAAAACCTTGCAAAGAGATTCTTCTAATGAGCAAAGATTTTGAAGACTAAAGTTGGCTGGAAAGCATGGAGTCGGAAGGGAATTCCACCATAAGGCAATAAAGCCACTAAGACGGAATGGATTACTGGGCGTGGAAGAATGAGGAACAGAAACATTAATAATGAACGGGAAGAGAAAAGAGTCATCAGAGCAGTAGATAGCGATTGACATTGTACTTAAATTTTTGCAGATTAAAGTTGACTGGAAAGCATGGAGTCGGAAAGGAGTTTCACAAGTAAGGCAGTAAAGCCACTAAGACGCAAGGGATTACCGGGTGTGGAAGAATTAGGAAGAGAAACATTAATAATGAGCGGGAAGTGAAAAGAGTAATGAGGAGGACAGTAGATAGCGATTGATATTGCATTTAAATTTTTGACGATTATAGTTGACTGGAAAGCCCGGGGCAGGAAGGGCGTTCCTCAAGCAAGGCAGTAAAGCCACTAAGTCTCAATGGATTACTGGGTGTGGAAGAATTAGGAAGAGAAACATTAATAATGAACGTGGAGAGAAAAAAGTAATCAGAAGGACAGTAGATAGCGATTGACATTGCATTTACATTTTTGAAGTTTAAAGTTGTCTGGAAAGCATGGAGCCGGAAGGGAGTTCCACAAATGAGAAAGGTAAAGTTTATTAATCCTGGAGGGATCAGTTTATTACTTAATAAAAATATAAGACCAATTCTCCACTTTATCTTCAGTGGAAACTTGTGTGAATGTATAATGTAAATATATATCTTAAACATTTCCCCAACATTGTTTGATTGTGAAACCATTGACGGGCATAAAATATCTAGCACATTTTGACCTGGAGGAACACCAAATGTAGAAGGAACTGCAAAAGACTTCAAAACAGAAAGAATCTCTTTTGCTTTCTGAGACAATAACCGCTTATATCTTTTTCTCTTAGATTCTGTCCCTAGTAGGTAGGCTTTCCTACCTCCCGGTCAATTCCCCCTTCTCTTGAACAAGAGTAAAGGCTCACCCGTTGTTTCTTGTTTAGGAAGGGTTTCTCTCAACTCTTCCTCTCCTTCTTTCTGGCGTGATTCTCCTGTGATGTGTGCAGTCTCTGGCAATGCCTCTTCATTCTGAGGGTACTGGGTTGACAGTTTTCTTTCCGACTGGTAGTTAGAACCTCTAACTCCTTCGTAGCGTCTTGAGCGGCCGTTCTGGTCAACATTTGCATAATACCGAGGTGCCTGTAGTGCCATCTCGCATGGAAGCGCGTCCCTGCATTCACCTCCGGTTGGCGACCCTGAGGCCAGCTCCTTTCTGCCCACATCACAGACGATGGCAGTCTACTACTTCTACTTCAGGCCTTCTCATTTTCACTACCAAAATTACCCAATATGACAACTATCAAAAAAATCACCTAAACCCATTTCTTTTTCTAACATCCGTTGAATTCGAACCAACTTCTATAGTGTGGAATCGTTCCTCTTTGAGAAGTCTCCTGATATACTGGCTCTCTGCGAGATCAACCTCAATTCGTTTATCCCCTCCTTTGACTTCTCGATCTCCAATTACCTTCCTCTTCTTAGAAAAGACTTTCAGACCCATATGCATGGCCTTGGAGTTTACGTCAAGGACCATCTCTCACTGGCTAGAGAGCTCTCTCTCTCGATTCTCCAGACCATTCATACTTGTGTCTCCGTCTATCTCTCCTGAACGCTGTAGGCTACTTCTTCTCCCTCTATCGCTCTCCATCCTCCCAAGACTGTGGTATAGACAAAAGCATTTCCGACAATACAGACAAGGCTAACTTTCTTCATCCGTTTGCTCATATATTCGTGTTCGGGACTCTAATGCCCACCATACCAAGTCGCTTCAAAACTCTATAACTGACCTGGCTGGCATACAAACCCTTAACTTTTCAATTTCTCAATCCCTCACACAAATATTTGACTTCCCCACACATTTCAACAACCTGGGCGGTAAGGCTTCCCTTCACGATCTCATGTTTCACCTCCATCCTCGAGTCCTGTCGACCCTCGCAGCTCTGCCCTCTTGGCAACTCTGATCATGCTGTAGTGTCTGTGAACATCGCCTTCTACTCCACCTCCAGCAAAGAAGCTTCTACCAAAAGAACATCTTTCTGTTACCAACGAGCAGACTGGGACTCGTTCCGGGATTTCCTTCGCGATGTCCCCTGGGATGTGGTCTTTAAGCTCCCCGTTCAAGAATGTGCTTCCGAGGTCTCCTCTTGGGTAAAAGCTGGAATCAAGGCTTTCATCCTCGCAAGGAAATATATGGTTAAATCGCGCTCATCCTCTTGGTTCTTTGCTGCTTGTTCAGCTGCCATTGTCCATAGGAATCACTTCTCCCGCCTATATCGTAGTAACATGTCAGATTGCAATAGACGTCTCTTTTTCTCAGCCCGTAACGAGTGCAAGCGTGTACTCAATGAAGCAAAGTCACTATTTGCTGATAGAATGAAACAACGTATTGCATCTCGCAAATTCGGCTCCAAGGATTATTGGCATCGCTGCAAGTGCGTACTTTATAACAGCAAACCCACAATATCTCCTTTGTTCAACCAATTTGAGGTCCTCAACTCCCCAGCTGAGTGCTTTCCTCGGAAAGTCTCATCTAACTTAACGCTCGACTCATCCGGCGTACCCACACCAGATTTACCCCTTGAATCTGAGGTTCTATTGAGCTAGTTGCACATAACCCATCATTGGTATTGGACATCATCTCTAAATTAGACTCCCATAAGGCGGTGGAGATGGGATACCAGCCATTGTCCTGGAGAAATGTGCTCCTGAACTGGCCCCTGCCCTCTCCAAATTATATAATTACCGCCTCAATGAATCTTGTTTTCCAACCTGAGGTATGAGGAGATTGTAAGACGAGGAGAGATAATTGAGAGCATATTGTAAGGACATTGGAATAGTGATACTTGTCGAGACAACATAGTTCACTCTAACCAAATCTGATAGTCATTGCTAATACTTCTACTTCTTTGTATTATATTTCTGTTGTAATATATCTTTGTATTCCATACCTGTGTTCGTGTTATTCTTTCATTGGTTCTAACCTTGGACCATCACCGTGGTACAAGGAACTTGGACCATAACATGTGGCGACGAGGACCCACCCCCCACAAAAAAAAAGAAAAACCGAACTCTCCACGCGGAGGGCATACCTTTTTTTGCTATCCGTCGCACATAACAAGTGGCGACGAGGTAACCGAAGAAACCAATTCTCTACACGGAGGACAAACCTTTTTGCTATCCGTCGCACATAACAGTGTCGACGAGGAAACTGAAGAAAGAAGTTTTACGTGGATGTTCTAAAAAAAAAAAAAAAAAAAAAAAAAAACAAAACAAGTTCTACGTAGAGATTTCTAAAAAAAAAAAAAACAAGTTCTACGCGAACATATATTAAAAAAAAAAAAAGGAAAATTTCTTTTTTTCTTTGGACATCAACTTTACTGTGGTAACAAAGACACAAGTTCTACACAGGAATTTTTTTTGGCGGGTGGGGCGTACACAGGTTCCAGAATATCAGGCTACACTAAAGAAAAATACTTACACAAAATTTCGTTAACATGGAAGATTTTATGTCAACCATTGAACAGCAACAGAAAAACGAACATAAACATCTTGAATTACAAGAATTATTGCTACGTGTAATATCAAATAAAGGGCAAAATTCCGAAAAGGAAACAGTTCTTTCACAAGACGCTATTTGGAGCACTATCGAAGATTGCACCCGACGAAGACAAAACTTTTGCAACTTACTTCCGAAGGTACGAAGATCTATATGAATTTGACTGCAGAAATTGGTCAGACGCAAGAAAAGTGCGACTACTACTAAGATAATTAGGCCCATGCGAATATACCAAATTCGTAGATTATATCCTACCGAGGAAAACAAATGAGTTAACTTTCAAAGAAACCATAAAACTGATAACAGAACTTTTCAGCCCTAATACCTCACTATTCCACAAAAGATGGAAATGTCTGAATCTAATAAAAAAGGAGGGCGAAGATTACATAACTTTCGCTTCCATTGTAAACAAATATTGTGATGATTTCAAGTTATCGGAACTCAACCCGGACAATTTCAAATGTTTAATATACGTCCAAGGCCTGGTTTCAACCAAAGACGCGGAAATTAGACGCAGAATCCTTACAAAATTTGAGAGTGAACAAGATTTGACACTTCAAAAACTGGTCGAAGACTGCCAGAGATGCATAAGTGTAAAGAAAGACTCAAAAGATATAGAAGAAGCTGACATCGTGCACATACGTAAAGTACGAAGACAAACCAACTTTCCCTCCTCACAAACAAACCGAACCAATTTTCCCTCATCAAAAACAGGTAAAACAAATTTTTCTACTTCAAAAAGTCAATATCAGAAAAAAACTACCACCCAGTCCATGCCATCGCTGTGGGACTTGTCATTGGTATAAAGACTGTCCATACCGTTTTAAAACTTGTCTATCATGCAAAAAAGTAGGACATAAAAGTTCTCATTGTTGGACTAGAAGAGAAAGCAAAAGCAGAATAAGAATCACGAGGAGTGACCAAGCGGATGAGACTAATATAAGAACATACGTGCAAGTAGAAATGCAAAACAGAAAAGTCAAACTACAGTTGGATTCCGGGTCGGACTTAACTATTGTTAACGTACAAACATGGAGAAAACTGAACAAACTTACCATGTTAAGAACCAATAAAATTACTAGATCGGTAACTGGGAGAAAAATAAAATTTGAGGGTGAAGTGGTTACAAATGTGACATTCAATGGAATGACCAAAAAATTGAAAATGTATGTGCTAAGAAATACAGAAAACTTATTCGGTACGGACTGGATGCAAAAATTCGAACTTTGGGATTTACCAATAAGTACGTATTGCCAAAATATAAAAATTTTATCGACCGAGGCAGATAAATTAAAGGAGAAAATAAAAGAGAATTTCCCCGAAGTATTTTCAGCAGGTCTCGGAAGATGTAAGAAAATGGCAGCAAATATAGAAATAAAAGAAAACGTTCAACCTATCTAAAAGAAGTACCGTTTGCTTCAATAGAAAAAATAGATCAAGAATTGGCTAGACTCGAAAACACCGGCATATTGACAAAAGTAGAATACAGTCAATGGCCCGCACCCACGGTTTACGTAAAAAAAAAAAAAAATCAGGGGAGATTCGAGTATGCGCTGATTTCTCAACGGGTTTGAACGCAGCGATAAAAGACTACCACTATCCTCTACCCAGTCCAGAAGTATTCACGAAAATCGTCCAGAAAAAGAAAGTTCACAGAACCTTTTGTGATAGATCCAAAGAGAAAAAAAATATTAAAACCCCCTGCTACGCAAAAGCTTCGGAAGCGGGGTGTTATGGGAACTTACCCATAATAATAATGGACTATTCCTGACATTATAAATATTTCTGTTGTAATATATCTTTGTATTCCATACCTGTGTTCGTGTTATTCTTTAATTTGGTTCTAGTCTTGGACCATCACCGTGGTACAAGGAACTTGGACCATAACATATACCGACCTACCTACCTACCTACCTACATATAAATGTACATAAACGTGAAGACACACACATGCAGACACCCGTATAGACATTGATCTCCTAAAGAAAAAGAAGAAAACAGAACATTGATAGCTCCCCGGTTTATTTCCTTGAGGGGAGGTAGTAAACTATGAAGGGCAAGAAACGCCAGAATAATTTCTGTTTTGACCTCTGAGAATCATTTTGAGTTCCTCCCTAAATAGGTTAATGTTCTTTATTGTTTAACAGAAAACGCAAAAGAAAGAAATTTGGAATGAATCCATTAAAACTGGCGTTTTCTTAAAACGTATACCGTATATACTCATGTATAAACCGATTTCATGTAGAGTGCGAACCACTCTGGCCATAAAAGCGCGCACTATACACGAGTATATATGCACGGTAATATAAATGAATTCAAATATTACCGATGCTATTTTTATTTCAACTATAAAAATTCAAGATAAAAGAGGGAAATGATTATGAGTCTTACTGAGTGGCATATTACTTTGAAGCTCACTTGAGTGAATCCTTTGGGTAGCTAAGAGCAAGCAATCTAACCTTAATATCCATTGCTACAGAGTTCCACCGTCACTGGTTGCCACACGAAACTAAGTTTTACTCTTTATGGACCAATGTATTTAGTTTGTTTCCCCACAAAAAGGGAGATTTCCTACTACAAGACTGTTAGTATTGGTTTATTTTATCTCTATCTATAAAAGGCAGTGTGTGTGTGTGTGTGTATGTGTGTGTGTGTGTGTGTGTGTGTGTGTGTGTGTGTAACGAATGCACGGCCGCAATTTTCGACGGATTTGCACCAAAATTTACATGCACATGCTCCAAGTTAGTGGGAAGGCCATTTCCCAACTCCCATCGATAGCGGAAATAATCGATTTTTTCATGCTTCTACGGTAGATTTCATGTAGTTTGCGGCCATTTTCTACTGGCCAGAGTGAGAGCCAATAGCTGGCTGCCACGAATAGACAGGAATATTCTCTTGACCAGCGTGAGAGCCAACAGCTGACTGACAGGAATGTTAACTAGCATGCTAGCATGCAAAAAAAAATCGATAGCTGCATTCGTCACAAGTGGGAAAAATTTAAATCTGCATGGCACTTTACTCCAATTGGTTCATTCACTGGGTTGGGTGTGAAAAAGTATTTGTTGTTAACATTCTTTTTTCATTCGGTTTTTCTAGTTACGAGTCCTTTTTTAAAGCTGATCGTTTTGTGTTCATTTTGTTTAGTTCTTTTTTCGTAACAGATTTAATGTTTAGTATAGAGCTTAGAAAAATTATCAGTGTGAGATAGGCAAGAAGTAAGGCATGTAGGAACATCGGCACGGCAAAGGGTACTCCTTTAAAGGCAAGGAAGGGCAAAAATATTTTAAGTCAAGTGATAGCGATTGCTGTATGAATCGTAAGATTTTTGAATCAAGCACGGGCAACGCTGGGACATGCTGCTAGTTCCATATAAAAGTATAAAAAGAATTCGATTCACTCAGTTGAGGTTTATCTGATACAAGAGTAAATTGAGATTAAACAATGAAGAAAAGATTATGTAGAGCCAAATGTCTCATAGCATATCCTTTATAACCGGAATATCATACTTCAAAAGATGTGCTCGGCTGTTTCTGACATTCAAGGGAAATAACCATTTACCTGTTGTTCATTTCCATCTGGCAGGTGGACGTCTTTCAGTCATATTACATTGGCCAACAATGGAGACATTAACACGGAGTAATTTGAAACGTTTCCATTGACCAAATACTCTGTCCGAAAAGACTCGAGTTACTCTTGCAATTTTAAGAAAATGATTCAAAACCTTCCTGTCAAATTGAATGGAATTTCAAATGCTCAGAAAACGATTATCTTTTCTTTTTTTTTCTTTTTTTAGAAAAGAACGTATCACCTTAAATGTGAAATTTCTTTTTTACGATCTATCGACCTTTCACAGATTATTTACTTGGTCTTTTTTTTGTTTTTGTTTTTTGTTTTAAACATTTTGCCCCAAGCAAGCTATCCATTTAAGTTGTTGCTACTGAAAATTCCTCAAGTGATGTGGTTTGTGTTATTTCGTACAGCTCTTTGTGATTGTATAGCGTCAGTCCCCGAGGTTTAAAAAAGACGTAATCATAAAACCTCATCTTAGAGATATAGACGGCTATATAGAGAGACATAAAGGCCGAAGCATAAAACAGCCGAAACGTTGTGAATATGGCAATGAAGATGAGGATAACAGTCCGAATAATGTAAATAATGCAAGTAATCATAATACCTCATCTCACAGATATAGACAGATATATAGAGAGACATAGACATAAAGGCCGAAGCATAAAACGGTCGAAACGTTGTAAATATGGCAATGAAGATGAGGATAACAGTCTGAATAATGCAAGTAATCATGATACCTCATCTCAGAGATATAGACAGATATATAGAGAGACATAGACATAAAGGCCGAAGCATAAAACAGCCGAAACGTTGTGAATATGGCAATGAAGATGAGGATAACAGTCCGAATAATGTAAATAATGCAAGTAATCATAAAACCTCATCTCAGAGATATAGACAGATATATAGAGAGACATAGACATAAAGGCCGGAGCGTACAACGGCCGAAATGTGACTATAGCACTAAAAATAAGGATAACATCTGAATTATGTAAATAATGCAAGTAGTAAATACCGTCTTTGGAATTCTTGCTACACCTTTAATCTACGTTAGACATGTCGACGATATTTTTAACGTTGCTAATTACTTGGACGTAATAAAATAGCAATTTAATCAGCCTTTCAAAAAGAATTCAGTCTTACACTTGATCTCCGATATTAATATCGAAAATAGAATCCTTCTAGTGACTGACTCCAGTAGACGCACTTAAAAGATACCAACAAAAAAACAAGAACAACAAAAACAAAAAACGAAAAAAACCCAAGTTCAAATTCATGTCACCTTAATTATTATAGCGAACGTTTGCATAGATATAAAATTAGGATTCTTCAAAAATTCGATTAATGGAGAAACACTTACCTCTTCTTCCCAAACAATGACATCAAAGACACGTGAACATAGAATTTCCAATGTCATCGAAAAACATAAAGCTCTATAGAAACGCCACAACGACAATAGAGAAAACAATTAAAACCAGAACATCGTAAAACTATTCTCTTGCAAGCAAAGGCATCCAAAGTAGAAAAGAATTAATGCAGCCATTAAGTTGATCTCAAGAAATACATACGTACATACATATATATATTAGGTTGGTGCAAAAATAATGACGTAATAATGTCGTTTTTTGACGTATTTTGTAACGTCAAAAAACGACATTATAACGTCATTATTTTTGCACCAACCTAATATATATATATATATATATATATATATATATATATATATATATATATATATATATGTCTAGAGGAAGCGAGAGAGAGAGATGGTTTAAATTTTCAATAACGGAATTTTTATAAAGTGCTCAATATTTACAATATGATAGAGTGTAAATGATTTTTTTAAAATTGAAAACTCTACTTAATCTGAATTAATACCCATTTTCTTTAATTAGTTGTACTTTTAATTTTATTCTTATAAATAAATAAAAATGAAAATGACAATAAAAATTAAAATAATTAAAAAATGCATATTAATTTAAAGTAATTTTTTCAATTTTAAAATATATCTGTACAGGGTGTATCAAAAAATAAACTTTTACAAACTTTGAGTGTGGGTTCCTCACACAAAAATCCGTATAAACATATATCCACAAATACTTCGTTTTTGAGTTATCAAACTTAAAGAAAGTTTACGGTAGATGGCGCTGTGTTGCCATGTAGACTAGGTTACATTTGTCATTCGTGTGCATTCGTGGCTAGTCTGTCTTCAACGTTTAACATGTGTAGAAGCGAGTTAACTGAAAAGTGTTCAGTTTAACAATGGCAGGATATTCAAATCATGATGAGGCAGATATGCTTTTTATATACGGCCGCACGAATGGCAATGGACGCGAGCCTGTATCAGATTGCGCTTCCAGACCGAAGGCTGCCTAGTCATCCAGCCTTTATCGTCGCATTGGATCCGTGGCACGATAAAATATGGATTGACGAAGTCCGAGATCCGCTCGTGCCACGAACACGAAGGACACATTCTACATGGTCTTTTGTATATATGTTTACATGGAATTTTACCTTGTTTTAGTATCAGGAGCCAGACCCCAAAGTTCGTAAAAGTATTTTTGATAAAACCTTTACAGACACACACACACACACACACAGAGGCACACACACACACACACAGACAGAGCCGCGCGCGCACAAACACACACACACATACATGCATACATACATATATATATATATATATATATATATATATATAAATCAGGTTCACTTCAAGCAAGGCAGTAAATCCACTAAAGCACAAGGGATTTCGGGATGTGAAGAATTAGAAGAGATTACTAAGGGGAAATCACAAAAGATGAGATCAAGAGGACAGTAAATAGCGATTGACATTGCATTTAAAGTTTTGAAGATTAAAGTTGACTGAAAAGCATGGAACCAGAAGGGAGTTCCACAAGTGAGAAGTGCAAGAAAAGAAACCATTAGTATAGAACTTACGGTTCCATCTCGCCAACTCAACTGTAAATTGATGAGATCTCGACGCCAGTCTCGTATGGCGCTTAAAATTCAGAAACTCTGGGTACCAATGCGAATAGAAAAAGACACAGAAAGGCAGCCTTGCAGCAGTGAGAAAGTAACTGAAGCTGAGGAGACAGATTACGACAAATAAAATTTCTGATATCTCTTTGGGTTTTATTAAAGGACTCTCTATATATAGCAGGTGAATCTGGCTATATGTGGCAGCAATTTTCTAAGCATGGACGAATGGTAAATTTATAGATATGTTAGATAAAATCTGTAAAGAAAAATTGTCTAGGACGACAAAGTGAATCAACTTCCTTGGCAGCAGACCTTGCAATGGACTCAATCTAGTCTTTCAACCGCATGAACGTTAGCCCGAGAAGGCGTAGCGAGTCTCTTTCCTGGAGGTTAGCCTCAGCCGTGCTGAGGAAAGGCGGAAAGGGTTGTATCAGATGAATAATAGAGCGCAGATTATATATATATATACATATATATATATATATATATATATATATATATATATATATATATATATATATATGAAGGAAGAAATATAGTTTTGAGGTGTGCTATATTTATGGGATAAAGTGCACAATATCAGAGATAGACCGTATGTAAATATAAAAGTGGTCATTGAAGTCAACATTCAGAGGCGACAGATGCAATCGTCAGGCCACATGTGTTGGTGTTTTTTCTTGACTATTTACATATACGGGTCAGTATATATAAATGGTCGAGAAAAAACCCAACACATGTGGCCTGACGATTGTATCTAGCAGAAAATAGTCTGTCGCCTCTGAGTGTCGACTTCAATGTTAACTTTTATATTTACATACGGTCTATCTCTGATATTGAGCACTTTCTCCCATAAATATAACACACCTTAAAACTGTATTTCTCTCTCTTTCTCTGTCTCTCAATATATATATATATATATATATATATATATATATATATATATATATAAGATAAAATAAAGAACAGAAGGAGTAGAAATCCACAGTTCATAAATAATTAGTTATAGCTATTATTTTATTAGTATATATTAGTATATAATGGTCCACCCAATACGCGTATTTTATTTATTTCATTTATTCAACTTTAATACTGCCATCTTTTGCTGTCTATTCAGTTTCATTGGCATCGTAAATTGATGTTCCACATTTTCAAGAAGCTTCATATATTCATATACATATATATATATATATATATATATATATATATATATATATATATATATATATATATATATATATGATTTTTTTTCTGATAACCTTATGTCTACTTCAACAAATCAGAACATCATACTTGGCTACATACATAATACATTTGTCGTTGTCATTTTTTTCTACAATCGTTGGGTGACATGTCTGGAAGGTAGTTTATTGTAACATGAAAAAATAAAACTCCCACCTCGACCCACTGTTCTTATTTTGATTTTTCTTATAACTTTTAATTGGTTAATCTAGACATACCTACAAGTATATATATATATATATATATATATATATATATATATATTTAATACTGACCTTATGCCCTCCTTTAACTTCCGAAAAGAGGTAACGATTCGTTTTTAAATTTCCCAAATAAATCATTTTTTATCACAAGTTATCTACCATTGCCTGAGGAAGTACAATCATAGTATTAAAACATGAAAACTTTTGTGTAGCGGTGTAAAACGTTTTTATTATAATCTATAATAATAATAATAATAATAATAATAATAATATATTCGATGAAATGATTTTATATATATATATATATATATATATATATATATATATATATTTATATATATATATATATATATATATATATATATATATATATATATATATATATTTAATACTGACCTTATGCCCTCCTTTAACTTCCGAAAAGAGGTAACGATTCGTTTTTAAATTTCCCAAATAAATCATTTTTTATCACAAGTTATCAACCATTGCCTGAGGAAGTATTGAAACATGAAAACTTTTGTGTAGCGGTGTAAAACGTTTGTATTATAATCTATAATAATAATAATATATTCGATAAAATGATTTTATATATATATATATATATATATATATATATATATATATATATATATATATAATCATTTCACCGAAACATGATGCTAAAGCCATTAAGCACAAGGGGTTACTGAGAGTGAAAGAAAATGAGAAACAAAGTGCGTGACGAGAAAAGACAACAAAAGAATAAGATTCAAGCAAACAAAGATAACGATTGGCGTTTCCTAAAATTAGAAATTCCACCAGGATTCATTATTGGCCTGGTCCCAATTTTAATATTATAAGATATACCGTTGATACAGTGTTGATAGTAGACATAGAGAGGAAACTATAAGATCTCCTTCAGAGGTTAGTGAAGAAAAGCAAGAAGAAAGGACTAAGCATCAATTGCCCTAAAGCATAAGGCATTGTTGCCATCAAAAGAAACAGCGCAACATGCAAATTAAATGTTTTAGATGCTAAAATAAAAGAAGTACAATAATTTAAATATCTGGGAAGGGTTTTGTGGGCAGAAAGTACGACACTGAAATCCGATGGGATAGCGAAAAATGCTTTCAAAAGCTAAGCAAAGTATTAAGAAACAGAAAAATGTTGTTAGAAACAAACAAAAAAGTACTCAGCCGTTATTTCATATCAGTTCTCCTATATGGATGTGAACGCTGGGCAATCTCAGCTCAAATGAAGAAGAGACTTGAAGCAATAGAACTATGGTTCTCAAGCACGATGCTGAGAATACCATGGACCGAGCATGTGAGCAGAAACGAAGGTTTGGAGAAAATGGAAACAAAATGGACAATTATACATGCATTGTCTTTCTCGTCTTCTCCCTCACTGGGGAGTCGTTTCAGACACGAAAGAGAACACATCTCCATCGCTTGACGGGTAATAGCCAGCTCCTAGGAAAACCTTTCTCTATTTATCATTCCCACGCTAGCTCAGCCAAGCAAAATCGACTTTCTTATTATGTCTTGCATCTGACCCCGAAGGTCAGCCTCCAGAAGTTGGGGCTGAGATACACTTCTTAAAAATAATAGTCAGCTAAAATATTATTTAACAAATGAGCAGACAGTTGAAATTTCTAACGTATATAATAAGGAAAGAGGGTTTGGAAAATCTAATACGCACAGGATAAGCTGAAGGCAAGAGAGACAGAGGAAAACAACACATAACATACCTTACCAGCTAATGGATGGCGGAGGAGAATATAGGAGAGATAATATAAAGAAAAAAAATTACTAAAAAGACAGGAAGTTGTGGAGAGCCTGGATCGACAACGTCCTGAAGGGACATAGAAGAAGAAGTTTACAGAAAAGCAATAAGCCGAAAGTGTGAGCCACAGTCGAGAAGTGAAAAGGAAGAAACTATTAGAATAGAATTTACGGTTCTAGATATTTGACCAATAAAATGATTAGAGACAGCCAATCTTAAACTGCACTTAAATTTATGAAGTCGATATACCAAAGATCGAAGCTCATCAGAACAATTACCATGAAAATATAAGAATAACAATTAATCACCAAAAATTAAAAGCATTGAGCATCTTAATTTTCTTCTCTTTTTTCTCAATACCATTGGATGTCCACAGCCTCACCACACTAATGCCCTAGCCTCACTACATTGTTTTGCCGCTGTGATTTCCGTAACAAGTAGGTTTTTACAGGGTGTAGTTGCCTACCCCATTTCCAACCAGTTTTGAATGTAATATTGTCTTTCTCCTTAACTGGTTGCCAGCCAATGTTAAAGAGTTCTCTTTACTATTTAACTTGTGACTGGCAGAAGGGACTGGTGGATCCTTATATGTAAACACAAAGAAATCGAGAGGAATTAGGTCTCGGAGCGCTGATTCGATTCGCCGAGTCGATTACCACTACGCCACGTGCATCATACAAACACTTACTGCTACAATGTTATGTACAAATTCTAATTACCGCTGCAGAATTGCATTGCCTATGATGCACGAGCAGCAATTTTGTTCATCGGACATAAAACCCCTACTCTCGTATCACAGAGCAATCTGTCTTCAAAGCAATAAACATATATCACTTAGCAATACGATCACCACCAACATAAAACAAATACTCGTAAATACCACGCGTATACTATAGAATATTAAATGTAAAAAAAAAGAGAAAAGAGTTACACATATTACAAGTCTTAACCATAAAATCCAAACATCTGAAAGTAAACAAAATCGTCTTCAATTTGAAACTACAGTTTTAAATGCATTCAACAACTGATAACGCATTTAGATATTGAAAAATTGTTTGTCATTAAGATCTTCGATATGTCATCATAAAGTATAATGGCCATACTAAGTTTTTGAAAAATTCCTTTCCATATAGGAAAAACGAGAAATATCCATAACCACAAGTGTAAAAAATATCCAGAAAGATGATAGGAAGCTTTCGATCAATAATATTCCAACAAAATCTGCATCAATTGAAGTCAAATATGCTCTTGTACACAAAAGAAGAAAATTGAAGCAGAAATCTACTTGTCAGTCGTTTTTAGTGAAACATGTATCACTGAAAAGCTGCTACTTAAATACACATTATTTAAACTCCATGACCCCGTAACAAGCGAGGTAAAAAAAAAAAAAATCAGTGGAAAGCTCATCGACCGGCAAGTAAAACCTGCCAAAAGTCAAATGAATCACTTCAAACGCAAAGATGAAAAATGCAAGCAGATTGTAAAATGTAAGACCACCCAGAGCATTTTTAACCCTCCCATTATTACTACAGGCATTGTCACAGGTTTAGTACCTTGGGGTTTTCAAGCATCACATTTTAAAATATTATAGATATATTTTTATTTATACATTTTTTTTTATTAAAGATTTAGTTTTGGTATTTATTTGAGTAAAAAAAAAAAAAAAAAAAAAATGGTTTTATTGTATTTTCAGTACCATGTTTTAAAATAATTCAGGATCACTTTATCTCCTGTTCTACTTGTTTTTCACATTCCAAGGAATGGATAAAGCTAATCCGATGTATACGCTCCTACCATAATTATTAAAGACAGATTTATTAAATATTAAAGAGAAAATATGGGTGAAGTCAAACACCCCACGGGACAAGTTATTCAAATTCATCACAGCCTAAAACATGCCATCAAACTGGCAGGAAAAAAAAGCATTTAAATAACTTTAATAGCCTCTACGCTACTCGGAAGACAACTTTACAAATCGCATTTCTTCTATGCTCCATGTCCCTTCAGGACGTAGGCGATCATTGCTCTCCACAACTTTATATCATTTGTAGCCCTTATCAGCTTTTATCCCTTTCACAACCACCGTTCACACATTCGTTGGGCTCGCTGCTTTCACCCTATTTCTCTTGTTCTGTGAAAATTAATTTTTCTAAGCCCTCGTTAGGCGTCTAAGAGATTTCAAACATCTCTTATTGGTTCTTTTTGTTACCATTTTAAGACTTCCTTGTTGATTACTCACTCCATCCATGGTATTCTTAGCTCAGCCAAACAACAATCCTGTAGCCTCCCTGTTTTCTCTTCATCCGTGGGGAGATTGCGCAGTATTTACTGCCATACAAAAGCATTGATATCGCATAACAGTTCAGCACTCCTTTTTTGTTACTTTCTGGCAAAGCTTTCCTGTTTCTTAGCACTAAGCTCAATTTAAGGAACGCATTAGAATTTCGGGGTCGCTTTGTTCTATTTTCTCATAAAACATTAACTAGATATTTCAACATCTCTATTTTTTTCCATGTTGACATCTCTAATTCGTAATGGATATATACATAAAAAAAAGTATTTCTCAACGTCGGTCCTAACAGAAAAAATTTGAACCCTTTATGAAATATACTTTATGAAATATACGGTAATGCCTCAAAAGCAAAACTGCTCTCTATCATAACAGAAAACCATTCCTGCCCCCCCCCCCATTAGAATGTCTGACGCTCAACTCCACGAGAGCACCTCTTTGCGACTAGTCGGTCTCACATTGCTGACCTGAGATGGAACAAATACATTGATTCAATATCTCTGTCCACCGCAAGGAATGATGGCTTTCTGTTCCGCGCCAGGAAATTTTTCTCGCCGGAGTCGATCCTTCAAATCTACAAATCAACCATTCACCTTTGCATGGAGTATTGCTGCCATATATGATCGGGGGCCCATTCTGTTTGTCTCAAGGTTCTTGATGAAATACAGCAACTTGTACGTAATTGCAGATTGAGAATTAACAATATATTCAATGTTAAATGTTGTTAATACAGTTTATCATAAACAGTGCATTTACGTAAATATTACTGTCTATATAAATAACGTATAACAATAAAATATATTAAAATAATTGTTGGATTTTGTCCATTTCGAAGAGTGTCTAGCGTCATTTGTTTAGGTTAAGATACGCTTCGAGTAGATATGATCGTTCGAGGGAAATCATGGAAAATTTGTTGTTTAAAAGCAGTAAAATCGACCTTGATGGTATAGCATGTCAGGCTATATGACGGTTCCGTGTAGGATACAGGTTCGTTTCCTGTCAGAGGACGCATATTTTCTATGAAACTTCTCAGATATTCAGGCCGGTAAATGTTGTTAATAATGTTTATTATAAACAGAACATTTACGTAAATATTTGTGTCTATATAAATAGTGTATATCAATCAAATATATTAAAATAATTGTCGGAATTTGTTTATTGCATAGTGTGTGACGTCATTTCTTTACGTTAAGATACGCTTCGAGCAGATATGGACGTTCGAGGGAAATCATGGAAAATCTGTTGTTTAAAAACAGTAATTCGACCTTGCTAACCAGACGCTTCTTTCCTAGCTAAACTGGTATAGCACGTCAGGCTATATGACGGTTCCGTGTAGGATACAGGTTCAATTCCTATCGGAGGACGCATATTTTCTATGAAATTTCTCAGATATTCAGGCCGGTAAATGTTGTTATTATAAACATATTTTATATATTATAACGTGTGTATATTATAAACAGAGTATTTACTTGAATATTTGTGTCTATATAAGTAACGTAAAACCATAAAATACATTAAATTAACAATCTATATGTAATTCGAAGTTACCAAGACTACAACTCAAAGATTTTTTTTAAATCCTCTAGAACCAGGCCTAAATTGTTAAAATCTTGGGAAATTACCATTAACCTAATAGAAAATGACTTAAACAAAATCATCACAGTTAACAATGTTGAAATGTACTTCATAAGACTTGGGAATCATGGAAAATTGTTCCCTTTTGAAATTCGTCATTTCCGTCACAGTCTCCACATATAATTTTCAAAACTAATGTCTAACATCACTATATCTACTTACTAAATACATCCCTATATATTCTAAATTCTGTAAAGTTAAATAACAGAAGCCTCCCTTGACATGAAACCTTTTCATCAATCCCGTTCAGTTCATGACGCAATAAACATTATTCGTGAATCTGTACAAAAGCAACTAACCATTTCTCCCCGAGAAATCAAATAACAGCCTCTCCCTTAGATTTCGATGAATGTTCAAGAGTTCAAATTAGAAGTAAGGCACTACACAACTAATGCACATTATTTGTTTCTACTGGTAAAAGCGCTTTTGGAGAAACAGTTACACTTTTCGGAATAACAGTTAACAAAGAAATGCTGTAGAGTGTGCCAAAAGATCTGCAAAGAGGCGCCGACACCTGTTTCATCGCCATGGAGTTTAACTTCTTCGGAATAATGTCAATGCCTAAGGTCAAAACAGGGACTAAACATGACCCCCTCTGCGGACAGACAATTTTTGTTCTACTAGATAGATAGATAGATAGATAGATAGATAGATAGACGCGAACAGATTCATACACACACACACACACACACACACAGACATGTATATATATATATATATATATATAGAGAGAGAGAGAGAGAGAGAAAAAGAGAGATATGAACAGAGTGAGATAGATTGATAGAGAGGTGGCTAGATAGATAGATGTGAACAGACTAATATATATATATATATATATATATATATATATATATATATATATATATATATATATATGATTATTTATTTAAAAATATGATTCCAACATGCTACATAAGAGGTCTCATGTTTCAAAACAAGAGCCGAAAACTTCAAAATAATATTTGAATTAACTTGAGTTAAAGTAGGCTCTGTTCCATCTTCAAGCGAAATTTTTGGGGAATGACTTATTTCTGAAATTTAAGAGTTTTAATAGTATGGTCCGAATTGAAATCAAAAATTTCCATGGTAACATCAAGGGCGGATTGTTTAGAATCGGCAGGGGTGGGGTGTTAATAATTTGTATCAGTATAGAACTGAGACCTCTTATGTAGCGTGTTGGAATCATATTTTTAAATAAATAATTATATTTATGCTCTACTTTCGTATCGAGCACTATTTTTTTTAAAATAATTACAAAAATACTAAGGAACTTTGGATTATTTACCAAACCAGTTTCTTTCCTATTTTCTACAATATTTTCACACACACACACACACACACACACACACACACACACACACACACACACACACACACACACATATATATATATATATATATATATATATATATATATATATATATATATATATACATGTATTTATATGTACAGATATATAGATATAGATATGAATAGGGTGAGATAGATATACAGGTGGCTATATAGATAGATGTGAACAGACTGATATATGCATATATATATATATATATATATATATATATATATATATATATATATATATATATAGAGAGAGAGAGAGAGAGGGGGAGAAAGAGATAGATAGATATGAACAGAATGAGATAGAGAGGTGGCTAGATAGATAGTTGTGAACAGACTGAGATAGATAGATGTGAACAGACTGATATATAACTATATGTGTGTGTGTGTACAAATATATAGATATAGATATGAACAAACTGAGATAGATAGATATACAGTTGTTTATATATATATATATATATATATATATATATATGTATGTGTGTGTGTGTGTGTGTGTGTGTGTGTGTGTGTATGTACGCATATGTAGATATAGATATGAACAGATTGAGATAGATAGATCGATAGATAGAGAGATAGATAGACAGGTAGATAGATAGATGGATAGATAGATAAATCCAAATAAAGATAGATAAACCTATATATATGTGCGTGTGTGTGTGTGTGTGAATAAATATAGTCTTAAGGTGTTCTATATTTATGGGATAAAGTGTTCAATATCATAGATAGAGCGTATGTAAATTTAAATATAAAAGTGAACATTGAAGTCAACACTCAGAGGCGACAGACTATTTCATGCTAGGAGCAATCGTCAGGTGCCTGTTTGGGTTTTTGGGTTGTGAGGCGTCCTAACGATTACGTCTAACATGAAACAGCCTGTCGCCACTGAGTGTTGACTTCTATGTTCACTTTTATATATATATATATATATATATATATATAGAGAGAGAGAGATAGATAGATAGATAGATAGATAGATAGATAGATAGATAGATAGATAGATAGATAGATGCCGCGATCGTCAAGGTTGTAGTGGCAGCACATATATTGTAGTATCAGTAGAAGTATTTCTTAGGGGGAGCCCAACTATCTCCCGGGCAGTCTCCTAGACCAGTTGACACCCAAGGCTATTGAACCCAGTCTGTTCTGCTATTTACCCATAGCTGGGGGGGAGAAGAAGAGGATTCATACCTTTCCTAAGTGAATGTAATTGGTCCGAACTCGGCTTTCCAATTCCTCAATCCGACACGATAAATAGATAAACTCAGACGACGTCAGATAGATAGATAGATAGATAGATAGATAGATAGATAGATAGATAGATAGATAGATAGATTGGGTGAAATTATAAATGATTTTCTTATAATCGTTAAGATTTCGTCTTCTCCCGACAGCCGTTATTATTCCATTGTGTAATCATCATAATTAATACTGTGAAATAAAGATTTTTCGAAACGGATGTCGCCGTCGATCGACAACCGCGCTCGTTCGAGTGACTATCTCCGCTTAAATGTAAACGCAGAAAAATAAAAACTAAAAAAATGAAAGGTTAAAAAAAAAGGTTGCTAATGGCTTGTCACACATGATTAATGTTCTCCAATAGTTTTCGCACGCTCTTTCTCTTTCTCTCACTTCCGTTTGGTTTTCCTAGCCACAGTCTTTTACTGGAGGGTGAAATCGCTCGACGTTACAATACTCTATAGCTTGGAATGTTGAAGAAGAACGCTGAAGAATAAATGCAGTGAGAAAAAAACGACCCTCTTGGAGAAAGGGTAAAGAGAAATATCTGCGTTTGAAAGGAGAGATTCGGAAGTGTAGTTTTTTGTTGGATTTTTTTGTTTTCTTTTTCTTTAATATCTTTTTTTTTTCTTTCCTGTGAGGTGTTATGTGACGGTGTGGATGGGTTAAGGAATATAAAGCTTCTAAACGAATGCATTAATTCCAAGTTGCGATTTTGAAAGCCAACAGCGTTCGTATATCTTGGAGATAGTGAGGAAACTTATTGGCAAGCTGATTGTCAGGGTTGTCCTCGGAGTATCTGGCACGGGGTGAGGAAGAGAGCGAATAAAACAAAACAGAAAATGACATTATATACGATAGAAAAGCACTATTCGAGAAATTTTCAGCACTAATATCTTTATCTTTGTTGTTTATAACACAACTTTTCGGCCGATATATTCTCTTGCCTTCTATTATTCCACCAAAAGACATGGAATGTTTCCATTATTTGAGATAATTTTCAGACGAGTGTTTTCATCTTTTTTGTTTATAATACATTACGGCCGATACATTCTCTTGACTTCCTCTATTACTTCAACAAAAGACATGGAATGTTTTCATTATTTGAGATCATTTTCAGACAAGTGTCTTCATCTTTGTTGTTTATAATACATTTCGGCCGATACATTCTCTTGCCTTCCTCTACTATTTCAACAACAGATATGGTATGTTATTATTATTTAAGATAACTTTAAGACGAGTATCTTCATCTTTGTTGTTTATAATACATTTCGGCCGATATATTCTCTTGCCTTCCTCGACTATTTCAACAACATATATGGAATGTTTTCATTATTTGAGATAACTATCAAGCGAGTGTCTGCATCTTTGTTGTTTATAATATTTTTCAGACAATATATTCATTTGCCTTCCTGTATTTTCGGAAGGATTGTCTTCGTTTCGTTTGTTTTAGTTTATATATTTTCTGATGTTTGTTATATCAGTCTCTTGCTTCGAATAAAATAGTTTTTCTTATGAAAATGGAAGTGAGGAATGAGAAAAAAATGAGATTCAAATACACATCAGCAAGGCTGAAGAATGTATCGACCGAATCGTTTGACAAAAGCAAACAAAAATTAAGAAAATCGTCTAATAAAACTGAAAAATAAGGAGAAGACATTATTTCTTAACTTAGAACGGTACAAATTATCATCCTCCCTCTCTCTCTCTATCTCTCTCTCTCTTTCTCAATGTGTATATATATATATATATATGTATGTAAAGAAAGAACAGCAAGATATATAATCCGGTGTTCTTATAGATATTTTTTATTTTTACAAAATAGTGCTCAATGTAAATTTACAGAGCATTAATATTATAAATTAATTTATTTAAAATATGTTTTTTCCGCTACACAGTTCTAACCATGTTTCAAAAATGGAAGGTCCGAATTTAATTTTGTAATTAAATTAAAGACATTAGTTCCATTTCATTTTCAAGCGAATTTTGGAGTAATCTTATAAAATTACTGGGTTTTAAAGACACAACTAAAATCATAATTCACGTTTCCAAGGTTACAGATTAATTCACTACCACTAGACAAGGGGTGTCTGCGTGTTCATTATGTCTGTATTTTGATGTATCAGTTAATAGTTACGTTTTGGTAGTGGGTAGGGATGTATTCTTCAATGAAATCTGACATCCGTTAAATGCATGACGTCTGGATTTTTTAAAATTTTATTGTTAACGGCAAAAATTCTTACGGCATTTTTTCTATTTGTATATTTAAAGATTTTTTTTTTGGAGGGGTGGGAGGTGTTCAGGTTAGAATACGTTTTATTTAATTACAATTTGAAAAATATTTTCACTATTAATTTTTAATATAGTATATTTCTTTTAAGAACAATTTTGAGGATGAAATGGAACTAATGTCTTTAATTTAATTACAAAATTAAATTCGGACCTTCCATTTTTGAAACATGGTTAGAACTGTGTAGCGGAAAAACCATATTTTAAATCAATTAATTTATAATATATATATATATATATATATATATATATATATATATATATATATATAGAGAGAGAGAGAGAGAGAATGAGAGAGAGAAAGAGAATTAGCCGTGGATATGACGATAAACTACATCCGGCAGCAAGGCAGTAGAAGCGTGAAACTACCTCTTAATCGTTGTCATTCCCAGTTCCAGCATGACCCGGGGTAGTAGCACCTGTTAGGCCTCCAGTTATGGGTAAATAACTCCCAAACAAAAACAATACCCTATGAAAATATCAAATACATCTTTATAATAAAAATACCAGACACATATTTTATATTAAAAAAAAGTACAAACAATACCTATTTTCAGAAAATTTCTAACAATACATCAATCAACCTGAAGGAACACTTTCATGATATTAATCAATATAATATCCTATAATTTCTTAACTCAAAATGTATTTCAAAATATAACGGTAACAAAACTACAACTTAAAACATACATATCACTGCCTCTAGTACTTATATTCATACTAAGATGTTTATGCATAAAAGCTGAGTATTATCTACCATGTATTCGACTGTGAAAGCAGAATAACGTATATCATATTTTTATTACTTTAAAGGTCACAAGAAAATTAAAATTCGGCAGTAAATGACCCATAAACGAATTGATATGCCGTTAAACAGACAAATCAAATAAAAAAAAAATATAGAAAATAAAGCCGAACCCTCTACGTCAAATAGTGCCTGAAACGTGGTAGGGTGATATATGGAGAATAGAGTCCCTTTCACCATGTTCAGAGTGTGTAACCATCAAAGAAGTTTTATAAAGAACAATGATACTAAGAATCAGAAACAGTTGAGATAAAGGGGAGGGTTTGAAGAATTTGGCACCCACAGGAAATACTGAAGAGCAAATAGACAGAGTAGGGCGGTGTGCCATCTTCCTACTGGTGAAACAAGTGACGGGAGGCTTGGCAAAGAGACAAACGTTGCTAAGAGTTAGAAGGAACAGGAGGTTGTGGAGAGTCGTGATCTACTAGGTCCTGAAGGGACGCGACACACAGAAGAGACATTGATTTTGTCATTTTTTTTTTTTTTACTTTTGTAGATATTCATTCAAGTCTACTCTAGTCTGACACAAGGCCATCGTTATGCAGCACTCGGTAAGGCGCGAAATCGTTGCATTAGCAATCCTCTGCAGAACTAATTTGGAGACATTTGCAGTACAAAAGACACCAAAGAAGCAACTATTTTAGACCTGTTGAACGCATTCACAACGGAGGTGGAGTGCAGGTTGCGAAGAATAAGCTCACAATCAATGGCCTGCAAGAAGTGCTTTTTAACCAGCACCTTTTTAAAATCCTTCTAAAATAACTGTGAAAAGGTAATCGTTAAACAAGATTCTCTACTAAACAAAATTGGATGTTGTAATGATTTTATCATTTAGAAATTGGGTTTGGAAAAAAAAAACGCATATTTTGAAAGACTGATGTACGAGTGAGAGTCACAGGGTGTGTTAGCGAGAATTTGCGTGTGTAAAAGCGTGTGTGTGAAAGTAAAAATTTGTAGAGAGAGATAGGGGGGTTTATGCGTGAGAGAGGGAAAGATTGCGCGTGTGCGTGGAGTAA
>OZ010614.1:1854564-1862064 GCA_963932145.1 Acanthosepion lycidas | reverse complement strand
AAGCTACTTATTTATCAACCATATTTTTGATGTAGGAAACTCGCAAACTATATAACTTATCTAGCATTTTGTTAGATTACCACTTCATTTTTTTTAGGAAATGGTCTTTATCTATTTATATCCGCTCCAGTTTAACGTTTGTTACTGCCATTGATTTCAAATCTACGATTGTGGCCCATTTAGGATAATTAATTTTTTAATTTTTGCTTCTTCACTTAGTTTAAATGTAACACAGATCATATTTGATTGGTTGATCTGAGTAAGGCGCACGAACCATGTTACCAACTCTTATGGGACCTTACCCATAAGAACATAATGGACTATTCCATACGTAATAAATACTGCGCCTCAAGAGGAAGCAGGGAGTTCAGCCTGAAGTCGACCGATCGGCTGATCGGTTTAACTCTCTGCGGGCGGGGAGGAACCCGAAAGAGGCTACGCCGAAGGGCGGAGTCTCTTTCGGGGAGGTAGACCGACCCTGAACACATTTATACGGGTTCAAAGGGCATATTTTTGCCCGAGCGACGGGCTCAGAAACCCCACGGGCTCGGAAATCCCACGTTAAACCGGCCTTGTGCCACATGATGCCCTCGTGGGGGAGGGGTGACTAAATACCGTTCAGCCTGAAGTCGGGCGACCGGCTGACCAGCTGATCGGTTGAACTCTCTCCCTTCGGACAGGGAGGAACCCGAACGAGGCTACGCCGAAGGGAGGAGTCTCTTTCGGGGAGGTAAACCGACCCTGAAACCGTTTATACAGGTTCAAAGGGCATATTTTTGGCCGAGCCCACGGGCTCGGAGATCCCATGTTAAACCGGCCTTGTGCCACATGATGCCCTCGTGGGGGCTGACTTAATACCGTTCCGTCTGAAGTCTGAGTTTCGTCTGAAGTCTGGAGTGAGGTCTGAAGTCTGGAGTGATGTCCGTCAGGAGTCAGTCAGTCGAGTCAGAGGCAGTCCGAAACAGAGTCGCGTTCAGACAATTACTACTAAACCTGATTGTTCGTACTAACACTTTCTACTTCTCTGTATATATTCCTGTTTGTAATAAATCTGTGTTATTCCATATTCGTATTCGAGTTCTTCTTTATTGGTTCTACCTTGGACTATCACCGTGGTACAAGGAACCAGACCATAACGCCAACCACCCATGTTTTTCTTTTTTTTTCGTAAAAAGAGGCTGTATCTTGCTTTTAAATCTGAATAAATCGTTCACACGTCAGAAATTTACAATCGTCTGATGAGATGCGTTGATACGCATCGAAACACGACAGCAATTTTATATCCTAAGACATATTTTCCGATTTCTTTTTGAATTTGTAGGTCTGATGAATTGGAGCGTGATTACAATTCCAATGTAATAAATTATAACTATGGAAAATTAGTTTTTGAGCCTTATATATATATATATATATATATATATATATATATGTCCCTCAAAAACTTGTATTATAAATAAACTAAATTCCTTTGTAACCAGAGATGTGACCTGATGAGACAGGAAAAATATCTTTTCTGTGGAAATAAATTTTAGTCATTAAACCTTAAAGTTGTCTTTTTCTTAATTATTTAATTAATTCATATATATATATATATATATATATATATATATATATATATATATATATATATATATATACTCAGAGGCGACAAACTAGACGCAATCGTCAGGCGGTTTGACATTTGCGTCCAGCTTGTCGTCTTTGAGTTTTGACTTCAATATTCACTAATATATATATATATATATATATATATATATATATATATATATATGTATATAGAGAGAGAGATATATATGTGTGTGTATGTCTTATTAATACGTGTACCCATTAAATCACGTGTACCCGTTAAAATAACATTTAGATTAATAATATATATATATATATATATATATATATATATATATATATATATATATATATATATATATATATATATTAGGTTGGTGCAAAAATAATGACGTAATAATGTCGTTTTTGACATATTTTAACGTTAAAAACGACATTATTACGTCATTATTTTTGCACCAACATAATGTATATATATATATATATATATATACACAAACACACATAAACATATACATATATTTAATAATGTATATATATATATATATATATATATATATATTATTAAAAATAATAGACATGTTTTATTAATGTATCTTTTATCTTATTAAAAATAATAGACATTTTGTCTGTTAAATCTGTTGATCTTTTTATATAGTGTCTGAATAAGATTTCGCAAATGTGGCTGTTTTTGTGCATAAAAGCATTTTAAGAAGCCCCTTATTTTAAAAAGTGTTTTTTTCTTTAATAAAAAACTAAATCAAATGCGAAAAGCTCAATCCATTTCAGTGTGCAGTTTATAATAATCAATTTTGCCTTAATATATCGAACATATATGTATACGAGGGTTTGTAGAAAAGTTCAGATGTGGGACCATTAAATTCTGATATTGAGATTTTCGGGAGTGAGTGAGACTATGAACTTTTCAACATCGCCATCTGTGTGTGTGTGTGTGTGTGTGTGTGTGTGTGTGTGTGTGCGCGAAATTGACAAAATGAACTTGATTTGAAACACGTAGCTGCGCACAACTTCTTATTCCCGAGGAATCTTTGCTTTGCTTTTCAACCTGGTATCGCCTTTTTTTCTTCCAGGCCTAACTTTTTATTTCTTTTCCCCTCTTTGTCCAACCGTTCTACATCGGCACGCGTTTCACTGTTTGAGTGAGGGACACCTGTAATACAATTATACACGCTGAGATTTTTACCCAAATTTTCATTTTTATCACGTAGACTGAAATTCCAAAATCAGCAAATGTGTCTTGGCTGACTTATTTTGCTTTTTTTTTTTTTCCCCCCTCTTTCCTGACAAAAGAAAGTGTCATTTCTCAACAGTTAGAAGAATCAAGACAGACGCAAAGAATTCGACAATGAATTATACTTAATGCGTTATTGATAAGGTTGCGAGATTTTTGGGGCCTAAAGTGGGTTAAGAAGTTACTGGACACGAACATCAACAACGAAACATTTCTAAAAAAAAAACTAAATATTCCTTGTCATTCCTCGCTTTATTTGTGTACGAAATATAGGAACAATGTCCAAGGTTTTCTTTTTCTTTTTCTTGTTACCCAAAATCAAAACCGAAATCGGATTCAATTTACTGTTGATAAATGTAATTGTCCATTCTTTTCAGACCATTGGTCACTTGGGCGTTCTGGACACACATGGATATTTTTATTACTATTGTTGCGATGTGGGGTCTGGCAAGACACAACACTTAACTCGACAGAGTCAGTCGTGATAGCAGTATTCAATACTAGACCATTCACTGAAATACTATTCGCTATTTACCTCCCCAACAAGACAGAACGTGGCACAAGGTCGGTTTTGACGTGGGGCTATTCCGAGCACGTACGCTCGGGAAAAACTTCCATGTAGACACGGTTTGGTTAGCTGTCTACCTCCCTAGATGAGACTGTCTTTCGGCATAGCCTCGTCTGGGTCCCTCTCTTCTTTACTTGTCAATACCATTATTTATATTTATTGTAATAAATACAATTATGGCACAAGGCCAAAAAAGTGGAGGGGTTAGGGTTGGTCGTCACTGACTATCCTATACCTAGCGAATCCGATTCACGACCCATTCACTCATTACAATTTGCACATTCACCATAAAAACTCGTCAGTCACCAATCAATCCTCCTTACAAAATAATACCGCATCGTCTCAAGGGGGTCCTACAAAACGCGCTCCATGCCGTAAAAATCTAATGATTATAAAATTTGTACATAAAAATTTATTGATGAATAGAATGAGAGTGGGGGGGGGGATGAACCCCAAAACAAAGTAAATACGAACACAAAGTAAACTAAACCTAACTGATGTTAGTAGGGCCCGTCCAACCCTAAAAAAAGAGAGAGACCGCTGTATTCTGCCCATTGGACAAAATCAAGAGGCTCTCTCGCTAAGGCAGTGGGAAAGGAGATATATATATATATACGGGCATGGGAAATATAAAAGCTGACACAGTCGAGATGAAAAGGGGGCCAAAACAAAGTGGGGAGGTTGGGAATCTCAACTTGGATCATAACCAAAGATGCAGCCGGTAATGGGTCAGGAACAACATTTACATTAACTAGGTACACAAAGCTTTCTAACCAAACCAGAGAGGGGGTCCACAGGAAACCACTCCAATGTGACGTAGTTTGACCTAAAAGAGAAAAATCAAGGCTAGCCACATTCTTCCCAATAATATTATTTTCCAGCTTCGAAAATTACCCAGGACGACTCATCATAAACAAACCAATTCATTGATCATGGTATGGAGTGTAACTGGCTCTTAACACAACAATTATAGTGATTTTCCAAGCACAGCTTATATGTGGCACAAAGCGAAAAATATGGTGCACCCAATGAGGATCGAACTCACTACCCAGTCGTAATTGTTCACACGATCAACCTTGCTAACCATTACACCACTTCGAGGTACCCAATACAGCAATTATAAAAGTTATATTTAGTTGATACACGCCCTTGAGTTGACACACCTGTCATTCAGATGGTGAAATTAATGTCTACCGGCCTATAGATAAAGAAGTGCTATTAATGAAGATGCACCCCTACCCGGCTGGAATCGATCCTTCATTCCATTTTTGCATCAGAGAAACCAGTCATGAGTCGAGTGTTGCCTTGTTACTTAAACAAATACAGACCATCATAATAAAAGCAGGTTCAATTACGAACCTTCTTAAGAAATACAATCTCTTATTGGGTCATTTCGAAGTCTATATTTGCTAGCTTTATATTTGTACCCGAAAAGTAAAAGGAAATTATAATTTATTATATAATGTTTAATCCAACATTATTTATATTCGTATTAACGTTATATTTAGTGAATACAACGCGCTTGGGGAGATCTTCCGCTAAGTTTAAGCAGTGAAATGAATAGCAATTTTCCTCTATACCGAAAAATCTCACTAAAGAAAAAGTTCCTGCTTAATCATGATGGTTTCCCATAGCCTAACTGGTAATAATTTTAATAACATTATAATTAATTTCGGTAGTAAAGTGCCTACTGGCAGAATAGTTTTCAGCATGAAACACAATCTCGCCGATTCGGTTTGCAATTATAGCAAAGTATTATTCGAGATGGTGGCAAAAATAACCATTGAAAGCGTGGAAATTTAATGACCTCTACAAATGACCACAGCCTGTCGATGGGGTTAATGAGTCAGGCCAAATAATTTGTAATTGAGCTGGTTCGAGCATGTGCCAAATTCCGCTTTCTTGAGACGAACTAGTTGTGTCAGTTCAAGCAGTAGAGGAAGTTTTACGTGCTCATGTCATGCTGCTGGTGGCAAATTTTGCGTGACGACTGTTAAAAGTGTTTGTGAAACTTTAGACTTATTAAAAATGGTTTCAGGTGGATATGCTATGAAGAAACTGAGTATTCTTGAGTAGCACAACAAGTTGAAATAAGGGTGTGATGAGCATGATCTGGCAAGAATTAAGCAGATAAAACAGGAAGATGAAAAGGTGGAGATAGTAAGAACATTGGTGAATCAGATCGAATTAAGATACAATGCATTTAGAGGTTCTTCATAAAATCCAAAGAATTTGCAATGTTATCGGCCCTTTGCTCTTTTGTACTTCAACTTTACGAATTTAAACGCAGTACTAGATTGGCAGCTAGGTCTCAAATTTTTCACTTGAAATGGTTAGATGTAACCTTAAGTTTTATGATAACAATTTCTTTTCTCTCACTTCTAACTTGCGGAACTCTCTTCTGGGTTTTTTGCTTTTCAGCCAACTTTGATCTTTAAAAATTTAAATGCAATTTCAATCGTTATCTCCTGTCATCTTAATTCCTGTTCTTTTATTGTTCGCGCTCGTTAATAATGTTTTTCCTTTTCTCATATTCTTTCACACTCAGTGATCTATTGCATCTTAGTGGCTTTATTGCCTTGTTTAAAGTGAAATTGGTAAATAAAGTAGCGAACATGCATAGCCAAACAGTTCTAACAGATAATTTAGGAATGAGAAAATTGCTTTGATAGAAATTTGCGAGTTCCTGATCAAGAGTTCCATTGCATAAATGAGCCCGTCGTTGGTCAGTTAGTTATGTGCCATACGTGATACACTCTTAGGGGATCATGTATCGAAAGATACATGACTGACGAGGCAGACTTTTTCCCGTGGTAGGTTACCATTTCTTTCTGCGATAGACCAGCTGCTATCCAAGGCTATAGAACCCGGTCTGACCTGCTATTTACCCATAGCTGGAGGGAAGATGAGAATTCATACCTTTCCCGAGCGTTGTACACGTAAATGAATGTAACTGATTCGACTAGGAATTCGAACTCGGCTCTCCGATTCCTCAATCCGAGCTGCTATCCATTACTCTACCCTTTTCTAATTTTTAACTGAATAGTACATCTGAATAAATACTACTGATAAAATCCTTTCTTTTTCACAGACCCTGTCCTCCTCCCCTTCTAAATTTCATACCTCCCTTTCCCTTAAACTGTTTTTCTTTCTTTTCTTTACCCTCTCCTCCAACCCTGACTTTTTCCCTCTCTCGATATTTGCTTATGTTTATCAAATCCAACCAAGTCTGCCATTTTTCGATAACCGCAAACGAAAGAAAAAGAAAACTGAAAGCTAAGCAGTCCAAGGGAAAACCTTCGACAAAATCAGTTAGATTTTTCATTAAGTCAATCAAATGAGAGGAGGCTATGGAGAGCCATAAACCCATTATATCTTAAAGAGAGATTAAATTTAATAAGGAAATAGACAAAAATAGATTTGTCGTAGTCATATTTCATTCAGTCAGTTATATATCATGCGTGATACACGCTTAGAGCGATCATGTATCTTTCGATACATGACTGACGAGGCAGATTTTTTCCCGCATTTTGCTATTTCTTTCTGCGGTAGACCAGTTGCACTCCAAGGCTATAGAACTCGGTCTGTTCTGCTATTTACCCATAGCTGGGGGGAGAAGAAGAGGATTCATACATTTCCCAAGCGTATTAGGACGTAAGTGAATGCAATGGGTTCGACTGAAATTCGAACTCGGCTCTCCGACTTCTCACACAAAGCCACTAGCCATTACTACACCCGACAACAATCGAGAGGTTGGAGGTTTTGAGGTGTGTGTCTTTTAATTGCTGTCGTCTCCAGGTCCACCCTGACACGGAATGGTAGCACCTGTTAAGGTCCCAACGAGGGACTAATAGCATTAAACAAGCTATAGAGGGTTGATATACCGTCAAACAAAATCACCCAAGATAAATGATCCATTCCTTTTATTTACTAGGCATACACCCAAATGATATTTGGCTTTGCTGGAAAAATGTAGATTTCCTGACATCCCTGACGTTTAAGAATACGTGACTACATGCTGAATATGAATCCGAAAAGCAGTTTCCAGATTGTTTCCAGCAATAGTGCCACCGTTTTACGAAGAGAATTAGTTCAAATGAAAGGTACCCTCAAT
>OZ010614.1:1842064-1852064 GCA_963932145.1 Acanthosepion lycidas | reverse complement strand
AGTGTTTGGTAGGTCTTCATGTGTATTTAAATGAGACCTAATTGAGCTATAGTCAGAGAACTGTAACGTGAGTCTTCTTGTTAAGCACGTTGTAGTACATCCAATATAATTATTTACAAATTTGGATTGATCAGGAACGCAGATCCTTAAGGGACATGAAAAATCGTAAATAGTATTGGTTCTCTGTAATTTGAATTTTGCCGCGTTTGGAAAATAAAACATTCCTATAACTCTAGATACATGCATAAAACAATTCATATATTCAGTTAAAAGTAAAAATAAAACCAAACTTGATAATGGCTAAAAGTATAAATGAAAGCGCTTCAGAGAATTTTTATATAATTTATGTCCTGAGAAATTATATAAAAAACCTCAACCACAGCACCTTCGAAGTCGTTTTCAACCAAAACTTGTGTTTGTTGCATGAAAAATTTCAAAGCAACAACATACTCGTGTATACGAGACGCGGAAATGTGTGAAGTTACGCGTCTCGTATAAACGAGTTTGTCGATGTTTTGAAATTTTCATGCAACAAAAACAGACTATCATTATTTTTTTGTCCGTGTATTGTTTAATATATTGAAATGTAATTATCATCTTTGATAATGGCTTATGTAAGCCGGAAGCTTAGATAGGATTAAAAAACATGTATCAATATGGTGATTTCCTTCCGTCTTTCAATGATAATGTTATTAAGATTATCAGGCAATATGAAAGGAACTTACTTAAAATAAATAGACACAAATTGTCTATATTATTTAATGAAACATGCATCAATATATATATATATATATAGGGAGAGAGAGAGAGAGGGAGAGAGAGAGAGAGAGAGAGATTTCTACGGATCCGCGATACGAAAGTTTTTAAATGATTTTACAAATGAAAAATCTTGGAGCCTTTATTTTAGTTTTAATTTCAAGTTAAAAGATTAAACTTCCAATAAGCAAATTCTTTTGCATTTCAAAACTAATTTAAATTGACTGGAAGGAGTTTTCGTTTGGAAATTGCTAAAATCGCTGATTTCGGCGTCATTTTAGCCATCTTCTATCAAAATTATTATCTTTATTAAAAATAATATTTCAAAAATAAAATATAATTTTCTGAAACTTTATTTGACGAATATCAGTTGCTTTAAAGTTTAATTAATCTGTATTTGCGAAAATCGGCACGTTTATACAGATAGAAAAAAACATTCTTTTTAAAATATTGGGGTTCGCTAGACTGCAATAAGCTTTTTCATTTATGTTTAGTAAATATAAACTTTATCGGGAAAAATAAAGACAGAATTTTAAATTTTTAAAATTTTTTAATTATTATAATTAAAATGAAAAAAAGTGAAATCTATTCTTGTAAAAATTCATTATTCATCCAAAAAAGATTTACCTTAAGACAATAATGTTCATAAGCTTTTCTAATTAAATAATATCTTAATTTTATTGCATTTTTTATTTTACAACTCAGAGCAGATCTTCAGTAATTGGGGGTTCAGTTTTATAGAAAAATTGATGATTTTAATTCTCCAAGAAATTCTGTTTTTATGTAATATAAACATTAAGTGGAAGAAAATTGAATTTCTTGAAATTTCATAAAATTAAATAAATGGTTGGTAGCAGATGTAAAAAGAAATGTTTTTAACAAAACTTTCTAAAAAGAAAAAAAAAGGTTTCTAAAATAATTTTATTCATTTAGGAATAATTCCTGAAAATTCCATTAAAATCCGACAATTATTTGATTTCTGCAACAATTTCCAAATCAATGTTTTACACCCCGAAAGACGCTAAAATTTCTTATATTAATTTATCTTCCTGCTGAAGAAAATAAAACAAGATTTTTCATCAAACTTTCTCCAAAGGATAAAAAAAAGGTATAATTTATAAATGAAAAAATCCTTTGTTCTTTCATTTATATCTTGATTTTCAGGATGAAACTTTGTTTTTATTAAATTTTGGGCATTTTTTCATCAAGTTATGCTATTCATTTTTAACGAACAGTGAAGGTACCCTGTATATGAAGGAGAAACGCGGCGGGGAGAAGGACCTGTAGGCGATCAGACCTATAATTGCAGTTGCTGCGGCCGGACGTGCCTGTACCGCATCGGCCTAGTCGGTCATCAACATGCCTGCAGTGGACGTGGACAGCCCACTTCATAAATCTTCATTCGCGGAGCCAGACCAAGACAGGATATATATATATATATATATATATATATATATATATATATATATATATATATATATATATATATATATATATATAGTGGATGTTGACGTCAACACCGACTGGCGGCAGAGACTGTTTCATGCTTAAACGCAATCTTTAGTCCTGAAGATGAGGTTAAGGCATGAAACAGACTGCCAGTGTTGACTTCAGGACACAATTTTATATTTCCAGACCTTCTACCTTCAGTCAGAAATGTAGCATAGCTTAAAACTATATTTTTACTCTCTCGCACTCTCTTTCTCTCTCTCTCTCTCTCTCTCTCTCTGTCTCTCTCTGGATATATATATATATATATATATATATATATATATATATAAATTAGGATATTACTCAGAAAACATGTCAAAATCGTTGCACAATTGCAGTCGTGTTTCGGTGCATACAAATGCATTTCGTCAGGCGATTGTCAGTTATTGCCGAGTGAACGATTTATTTAGATTTAAAATTATTTATTTAATCGCCTAATGAGACTCATTGGTACACATCAAAACACGACGACAACTGTGTAGCGATTTTGGCATGTTTTTGGTGCAATATCCTAAAATATAATATCGTTCTATTCTGTATTGAGCCCTCTTTTAAATTAAATGTTACGATCGCTGGAATTGTACACACTATTCGTTCTTATCTTACCTATATATATATATATATATATATATATATATATATATATATATATATATATATATAACATGTACATATTATTCTACACCGGTAGTACGGCTCTGAGTTTTATTCACAACCCTGAGTATAGACTGACCGTTGTGCAATTTAAATTTTAATAAAAAATATCTGGTTATCGCAATTTTGTTGCAGTCAAATATTATAACGGCATTACAGTTTATTATTTTAAAATAATATATTTGCCATCTAAAATAATCGGGATTTATATATATATATATATGTGTGTGTGTGTGTGTGTGTGTGTGTGTGTGTGTGTGTTAAAATTTAGTTTAGAGTTGCGAATATTAATGTTTTATGTTAAGTATAAAGGGAGATTACTGTTTTTTAAAAAAAACAAAAAAAAACAACAGGCTATAATTTACATTAAAAATTAATCTGTATTAACGTATTTCAGCAGACATTTATTATTTATTTTATGCCTACACGTAACCATCAATTCATTTTTCTTATTTAATAAGCTAGTGTTACTTAAGCGTTTTAAGATAACTATTTTTTCAAGAATCATAAATTACATCTATCGTCTTTATCCTTGTAAGATTCGGCTCTTGCTACAATATCGCAGGTGATAATGGGTGTATTACTAACATTTATTAATTTCTAGAAATTTGTTGAGAAAACAGCGCTCTTTATCTATTTTATGTTGCCTAAAGTTACTACATGATGGTAGAAACGAAATTTCCAAGGATTTCTAGTAGAACCGAAATAAAATTTGACGTTATTACTGGAATGTATACTAGATCCGTATACGATATTATCAGTCATTCATTGACTGTTTAAGGGACAGATCATATTTTTCTTTAGCGATGGTGAATGGATAATCAGTCACCAACACTAAAAAAAAAAAAAAAATAACAAAAATAATGTTAAGATCATCTATATCTGCGTTAGTAGCATCGATAAATCTTTATCCCAACATATTCCACGACTATAAAATACCCATGGAAATCCCTCTATTGTATCGTCAAATATTTGAGCATAACAACTTTAACAATTGTAATATTTAGATTAATATTTAGAAATTAAAAGGTTACAAAAGAAAAAAATATTAAAATTAAATAAAAATATATTAAAATTAAACTTATAAATATTTGTTAAATTTGTTTATTTTACTGAAGCAGACGTAAATCACATAAGTGCATTATCGCCTCCTCCGTGTTGCATTTCTTTCTTTCTTATTCTCGCTGAAACCAGACAGCGTCTCTGATATGTGTTTTCCCTCTTTCCTCGGTGATCAAAACGGAATAGTCCATTACTTATGAGGTATTGGCAGGGCATAATGGTCGTGCTAACTAAGAAACGAGGGAACACGTGGAATTATAATATGATTGCTTTTTTTTTTACTGTCGGAAAAGAATTAAAATTTAGTAATCAGTTTTGTCTTTTATTGAAAAAGACGTAATTAGATCTTACGCGCGAATAATGGTCGCTTCCTACCTGGCCGTCCGTGGAAGGAACGCCCACTTTCCCAATGTTCCTCAAGCCACCCTAAACGCTCGAACCCACCACAGTTTTTAATGGTATTTGCTTATCTTTCATGTTCTTCCTTTCTCTCTCCTTCTCTCTCTCATTTTTATTATTTTCTTTTTTTTTTATTTATCGTTTTTCTCTTTCTCTTTTTCTCCATTTTCATGTTTTTCTTTCTTCTTCTTCTACTTTAAATACTTTTATCTCCTTCTTAAAAATTTCTTTGCATTTCTGTCCCCTCTTCCTTCTTTCTTTTATTTCCCTAATCAGCAATTCTCCCCCCCCCACTACAATTGGTTCTTTTTCAATTTCTTTCTTTTACCTTCTTTTTCTCACTATAAGCAAACATGTCTTGTTTTATTTTCCTATCTCCTTCCGGTTTTTAGTCCGAATTTTTGTCCCGTCAGAGTCGTGCGTACATCAATAAGTTTCCAGTCTAATGATGAAATACAACCTTTTATTACACAATATATATTTATTTTTTAACACCATCTAATTCTTTGTCAATGTGTTAGGTTGGTGCAAAAATAATGACGTAATAATGTCGTTTTTTGACGTTAAAAATACGTCAAAAAACGACATTATTACGTCATTATTTTTGCACTGACCTAATACTTAATCCAACGTTCAATACAGACGCATATACCTTATTAACCTCTCCTTGTGTTCTTCAACATCTCCATTTTTTCTTTGTTTCTTCTTCTTTTAGATTCGTTCTTCATTTATTTTTTTCTCTCTTTCATTCTCTTTCTTTAACATTCTTTGTCTTTTCTTCAACTCGTCTTCCTTATTGCATTGTTTTTTTCCCACACTTCGCATTTGTATTCAGCGGAGAGTTTCTCTTCAATTGGGTTATTCCCAGATCAGCATCGTTTGACGCACGAAAGGCGGGAATTTTGCCTTCGGAAACTTCCGGAATGTTTCGCTATTCTCCGTCCCGAAGTGTCCGCTCACAGACAAATCGTAATTTGCATGAAAACACAGAGTTGCCAAGAGAACAAAGAGATCCGTTCAAGATTGTTACACATCGACATTCATACACAAACACACACACATAAACATATACGCGTACACACACACACACTCACGCATACGCACACACACACACATGTGTACGTATGTGAGTGTGCCAGCTCTGAAGTTTTATCGATGATGATAAACATTTGATTATACAAGAAAACTAAAAATGTCCGCATTTGAGACTTGAAAATTATTTTGTTGGATTGCATCGAAAATGGCGAAGTAAGCGATTTCATTGCTTAAGAAAAAAATATTGAATGGCGTCGAGACACCAAACATCTTTGTTTAGATAATTTGAGGTCGCTGAATCTGAAAATGACCCTTGCTTTTACTTGGTTAGCTACCGTTTTTGCTGTACAGAAATTCCTCATTTTTGGAAAGCATTTTTTCATTTGTTTTCTGTATATATGATATTGGCCGATGGCAATATTTCTCAAAATAAAATCATAGAAATCTCTCAATTCATATTTAAACCAACAAATAGTGGTCTGCTTATTGAGAAATACTATTTTTGCAATAACAATCAGACCCTAAGTCTTTAAAAATAACACGATTAAATATACCAAAAAGTATTTTCATCAAGTCATTTAATAAACTAACATCAGAAATAAAACCTTTGTGAACATAACTATCGTAAATTTTTTCTCTTTCTTGATTGTCTGTCATGTTCAATGTTATTTAAGCCCCTTTTGATACTCCAGCAGTATCCTGTAGAATAGAATAGGTGCATTCAATTGGGATGTCTTTAGTTGGAGTTTCTTTCTAATTGTGAAAACAAAATGCTCTCAATATGTTTGGTTTCCTTCCGTAGTGAAGGAATAAAAGAGATGCGATGAATTTATGAATATCAAACAGAAGATTTTAGGGTTTCATTTTTTGATGTTACCTTAATAATCAGGTTTACTAAAGTGTATTACTGATAAAGTTTATCAGTTACTTTTTATTTTGGTGATGAATTGTAAAAATTCGGTATTTCTATTTTAAAAGTTTTGTCTCAAAAACACTTTTTAAAAAATAGTTTATTTCAGCTGGCTGACATAAATTGCTCGGCCTACCTGAAAATTTAGGGGTTTCTACGACCTTTATTAACTAAATTTTGCGATCAGCCAAGATCATAATTTGATCATTTTTGCAAAAATGAGTAATTTCAGTACAGCAAAAATGGTAGCTAACCATGAAAACCAAGATCATTTTCGAAATCAGCACCATCAAATTAGCTAAAAAACATATTTTGTTTCTTGGCACCAAAAATCGTGTTGACCAGTGTTGTCAGTGGCCAGAAATATAGGCACATATTACTCATGGAGCGAAACTTTTCATCCAAATACATTTCCAGTGATTTTACTATAGGTTTGCAAAATCACAAAGAAGGGGAATGTCAGTAGTCAGGAATTAAATGCAAGCATTATTAATAGAATATGGTGTTTATATACATAATGTAAATGCATAGTTAATGATTTTAATATAGGAATACTTTGAAAAACATGATGAAAGGGATTGTCAGTGTTCAGGAACGAATGCAAGCATTACTATTAATTCGGTTATTATATCCTATGTAAATGCCTTGCTAATGTGTACTGTGTGGGGTAATGGTTAGCGACCCGGACAGCGGTGTTCAAATTCCTATCGATTTCGTTGCATTCACTTACTTGTAAATATCCTTTGAAAAAGGCATGAACCCATCTCTTCTCTCCAAGCTATGGGTTGAATAGTAAGACAGACTGGGTCTCATAGTTTTGATTGTAAACCGGACTGCCGTAAAAAGGAACGGTAGCCTGTTGAGGGAAAATCTTCTGTCGATTCAATCACAAATCGAAAGCGACATAATCGCCCTAACGTGTATCACGAATGGCATTTAATTCAATGATTAGTAAAGATTTTGTTTTGTTTTATTATTATGGGAAATGCATTGAAAATCAGGAAGAAGGTTGTTTTTTTCAGTGGAAATGAATGAATGCAAGCAATCCTCGTTGAACAGAGGCTTTTTTTTAAAAAAACAAAATCATTTAACCTCATGTAAAGGCGATAAAAGAGACGAAAAGGCAAGCATTTACTGAGTGGGAAAGATACCCTAACCCTTACCCTAACCCTTAACCCTAACCCCTAACCCTCACCCTACCATCAGAGGATAAATGATTCAGAGAAACAAGTGATGACGATTGACGTTTCGTGTGAACATTTTTAAAAGATGCAAGAAACGAAAAAAAAATGTTTACATTTACATTTTTGAAGATTAAAGTTGGTTGAAAAGCATGGAGCTGAAAAGAAGTCCCACGAGCAAGGCAGTAAAGTCACTAAGATACAAGGGATTACTGGATGTGGAAGAATTAGGAACAGAAACATTAATAATGAGAGTGAAAAGGAAAGAGTAATCAGGAGGAAAGTCGATAGCGATTGACATTTCATTTAAATTTTTGCAGATTAAAGTTGGCTGGAAAGCTTTGAGTCGGAAGGGAGTTCCACAAGTGAGAAGTGCGAGAAAAGAAGCAGTTTGCATAGAATTTACGGTTACATCTAGACTGATATACTGTAAATTGATGAGATCTCGACCCCAGTCTAGTACGGCGCTTAAAATAAAGTAAATAAAATAGCAACTACGATAACCCAGGGGCATAAATGAACAACATAAATAAGAAATTTAATAATAATTAGGCCTGGTTGACAATATATGGAGGGGAAAAGGGAGATTTCTGCTCTCTTTGGGATGAGGTTGAAATAATAAACAGAGAACATCACTAGAAAATACGAAAACTAAAGGAATCAACGCATATGCTACGCCACAAAAATCTCCTGAGCCGGCCAAGCATAGAAATTAATACAATATGGGAACAAGTAATACAGAAAGCTAGAGAAAAACGGCAATAACAAAAATTGTAATATGAGCTCTGGTAAGAAATGTTTACTGGGGCATAAGTCCCAAAAATTCACTCACTGATGTCTCTAAGCTTACATGGCCCCGTGGATAAAAGTGTTGAAGTAATCTAAACGTGACTTGAACCAAAGAGTTGTGATTTCAATACTTGGCCACAGCAGAGTTGAACAAAAACTGGGAGTTACTAAAAGGAAATAATTGAAACTGAGAAATCCAAGAATCTATCCAACCCCGTGAACTAAATGAAAAGGTTCGGTTCGAAATTTCCAACATATATCCTCTGAAGAGGGCTGCAGTGTGCAATGGCCGAAACATTGTGAATATGACAATCCAAAGAGCTAGAGAAAAACTGCAATAACAAAGATTGTAATATAAGCTCTGGTAAAAAAAAAAAAAAACAGTTTCGGAGACATTGGGTTTATGAGACCCAAAAATTCATGCACTGACCTCCTCGATGATACATGACCCAGTGGATAAAAGCGATGATTGAAGCAATCTAGAGATTGGCCCAAAGAGTTGTGAGTTCAATATCTGGCTACGGCAGAGGTGAAAAAAAAAATCTTGGAGATTTGAGTTAAATAGGATGTAACTGATACCGAGATATAAGTAAGTTTGGCCCGTGGAGTTAGAACGATCCGAAGCAAAATTCCATTCACCTGAAGAAGGAACGTACAACAGCCGAAATGTCGTGAATATGGCAAGCTGATTACAACAGTCGGAACAATGTAAATGGTATAAATAAAAAGGCTTAACGCGCAATGCACGCGTCAATTGCAGAAGATTTTAACTTAACAATAACAGTTTGATTAAAAGGGAAAATAATTTAATAATGAAAAATATAATAAAAGTGTCCAGATCTCACAATTCTCTTCTGTCAACCATAACCGGATTCAAATAAAACATTCTAGTTGTAGTAGTAGTAGTGGTCGGTTGCAGCAAAACAAAAAGCTGATATCTGATCGGAGTTGGATAAAATTTAAACCCAGCAAAAGTTAATGGCTTCAGTACAAATAACAAAATAATGAAACAAAAGGATCTTTATTACCCCGTCGCGGGTGTGACGATAAACTAGGTTGGTGCAAAAATAATGACGTAATAATGTCGTTTTTTAACGTTAAAAAATACGTCAAAAAACGACATCATTACGTCATTATTTTTGCACCAACCTAATATATCAGCCAGCAAGGCGTCTGTTCGGAAGGTTTTGAGGAGCGTGGAACCACCTCTTAATTCCTGTTCCTTCCCAAGTCCAACCTGATCCCGGAGTGGTAGCACCTGCTAGGGTTCCAGCTATGGGAAAATAATTAACACCCAAATTGAGGTAAAAATACTATGAAAGTAGGTTTTAATACCAGAAATACTTTGTAAAAAAATTATTAGCAGCAATAAATTTTTGAAGGAAAAAATTATTACCAGCAATACATTTTTTGAAAAAATATTACCAGAAATCGATTTTTGAAGAAAAAAATTATTACTAGCCATACATTTTTGGAAAGAAAAAAATATTACCGGTAATAAAAATTTTGTCGGCATTCATATGCAGTAAAACAAACCAAACCAAACCAAATCTTCATTATCTCGTCTCTGTATTCCTGAAGAAGTCCAGAAAAAAAGGGCAAAATCGGAAGATATTCTTTGGAGTGTATGTGGAAAATTATATGTCACTTTTCAAAAAAAGTTTCAAAAGTCACTGCAAGTTTCATTATCGACAATAACAAATTTAGGTTAAAAAGTCAGTGA
>OZ010614.1:1809564-1839564 GCA_963932145.1 Acanthosepion lycidas | reverse complement strand
TGTGGCATCCTTCTGGAAGTGTCTTCCTATGAAAATTCACTATCCCAGACACCATAGCTCGGGCCTCAGGTTTGTACATTGGGGATCTGGGAACAGCAATGCAGAACCGAACAGTTTGGAAAAGGATTGTCAATGCAGTTCCGACCAACGATAGCGAGGTCAAAGATGATGATAATAATAATAATAATGGTGATGTCTCTACTTTTTTGCGCGTTTGTGTTTATATGCAATTTTGGTTGGCTTTATGTACTTTTACCTTTCAGATTGCAAATCAATGTTTTTATGGTAAAATTTGAATGATGTAGGTAAAGGATTTTCTATACACACACACACACACACACACACACACACACACACACACATATATATGAAGAATATTGTTTAAAGGTGTGATATATTTATGGGATAAAGTGCTCAATATCAAAAATAGAGCGTATGTAAATATAAATATAAAAGTGAACACTGAAGTCAACACTCAAAGCCTCTGAGTATTGACTTCAATGCTCACTTATATATATATATATATATATATATATATATATATATATATATAGATAGATAGATAGATAGATAGATAGATGTGCAGTTCGAGGAAAAAATGTACGCACCCATAGAAAGTCGATTTTTGTATTTTTTTTGCCAAGACAAGTGAGTAATGCTATTCGTTTATTAATTCAGGATATTAATGCAGGTGTACATATATACGTCAGTATTGTACGTTAATACAGGTGTACATATGTAAGTCAGTAAATGATTTAGTATTTTGTTAGGTAACCTTTTGCTTTAATAACGGCCTTAATTCTTCGTAGCATGCTTTAGACTAAATTCTTTAATAAGTCAACGTTCTTTGCCAGATTTTTCTAGCATTCTTTTAATTTGTAATAAAAGCTCACCTTCTGTGTTAATTTCCCCATTACAGGCACGCTTGTCCATTATCGCCCAAAGATTTTCAATTGGGTTATGTTAAGACTCTGACTAGGTCACAGGAAGAGTTGCAATTTACCCTCGTCGCGCTTCCTATATAGATAACTTTTATTATTTAAGGCAGTATGTTTAGGATCGTTATCGTTATTAAATCATTTTTGACTTGTATAATGTACATATGTACACATGTATTAATACCTTGTATTAATAAACGAACTCTATTTACTCACTTGTCTTGGTAAAAATACAAAAATCGACTTTCTATGGGCGCGTCTATTTTTTGCCTCGTACTTTTTAGATACCAAATTGGTGTCAGTTATTATGTCTGTTCTTTTTTATTACAATATTTACAGAAAAAGTTTTGTTGGCACGATGCAAGTTCTGATTTTTTATTACGAATAATTGTATATCCCACATATCTGTACTGTAACAGTTACAGCTGTTTGATTTTTAATTTCAGATCTATAAATATTGCCTCGGTTCATACAAAATAGAAGCAAATTGGTGTGAAGTTATTGAATGATCAGAACAGAACTTTGAAAACTGAAATCAGAGGAAAATAAAAATATAAATTAAAAATATTGAAAAGACGAGAACAAAAAAACAAAAAAAAACTGGCACAGTGGATAAAGGCGTTAGTTAGATCTAATGGCAGGACCCAAAGAGTGTGAGTTCAATACCTGGTTATGGCGGTGGAGAACTTGGAGAGGGGAATTAACAGGAGATAATTGACATCCATTAGACATGGTAAGTAGAACTCGAATAGTCTACCCCAGCGAGCGAAATAAAGGGTTCAGTTCAACATTCCAGCCAGAAAAAAGCCGGAACGTACAACGGCCGCAAACGTTGTAATAAATATGGCGACAAAATGGGGCCTGGTGTGTTTTCGCGATTTCTTCAATATTGCGCGGCATATTTAAGAGGAAAGAGCCGCGTCCCGGTGGTTGGGAACCACCACTCGAGTCAGTGTTCCTAATAGAGTGAATATTTCTTTTTAACACGAGCATTTTCATTTTTATGCTTCTCAAATTTCTTTTCTTGTTTATTATCATTCAGTTTTATCTTAAATTTCTTTTTCTCACATACGAAAAATATTTTTTTTCTTGTTATTACCTTGCCAAAGTTTCCAATTTGTTTTTTTATTATTCGTCGTGCAAATCTTTTCGCAATTTTAAACGTTGTGTTTCCATCACTCGGTAAATTTATAATGCCTTCTTTCACTTTAGTATCTACACTTTTTTGACAATACCATAAAAATCTTTAAATGTCTGAAACAGGAAAATAAATGTCAATAACTCGTTCTAGACAACTTGTCATGTCTGAATCTATCTTACATATCTATAAGTCTACGTCCATATTTAGAATATTGCTACCACATATGGTCTGGTGCTCCTGTTATATATAGAGATATTATTGATAAAAAAAGAACAAAGAAGAATCTGCAATGTTATTGGACTTGACCGGGAATCTCGGATTCAGTCATTTCCGACCGTCATAGCTTTCCTCTGCCTTTTCTAAAAGTCTTTCATCGTAATTGTTCTGATGGGCTTTTCTCGTTGGTACTTAGACTTTAGGAATTTAACCGTAGTACTAGATTGCCGACAAGATCTCATCATTTTACAGTCGAAATGACTAGAGTTAACCGTGAGTTATATGCTAAAATTTTATTTTCTCGCACTTCTCACTTGTGGAACTCTATTCCAGCTTCTTGATTTCCAGTCAACTTTGATCTTCAAAAATTTAAATGCAATGCCAATCATTATCTACTGTCTTCCTGATTACTCTTCTATTGTTCTCGCTCAATTTTCACTTGTGGAACTCTCTTCCGGCTTCTTGCTTTCCAGTCAACTTTGATCTTCAAAAATTCAAATGCAATGTCAATCATTATCTACTGTCTTCCTGATTACTCTTCTATTGTTCTCGCTCAATTTTCACTTGTGGAACTCTATTCCAGCTTCTTGATTTCCAGTCAACTTTGATCTTCAAAAATTTAAATGCAATGCCAATCATTATCTACTGTCTTCCTGATTACTCTTCTATTGTTCTCGCTCAATTTTCACTTGTGGAACTCTCTTCCGGCTTCTTGCTTTCCAGTCAACTTTGATCTTCAAAAATTCAAATGCAATGTCAATCATTATCTACTGTCTTCCTGATTACTCTTCTATTGTTCTCGCTCAATTTTCACTTGTGGAACTCTCTTCCGGCTTCTTGCTTTCCAGTCAACTTTGATCTTCAAAAATTCAAATGCAATGTCAATCATTATCTACTGTCTTTCTGATTACTCTTCTATTGTTCTCGCTCAATTTTCGCTTGTGGAACTCTCTTCTAGCTTCTTGCTTTCCAGTCAACTTTGATCTTCAAAAATTTAATTGCATGGTCAATGGTTACCTTCATTTTTTAAGTTCTTTTCTTTTATTGTCCTCGCTCGTTAATATTGTTTTGTTTTGTTTTTTCTGATAGTCTTTCACACTTAGTAATCCACTGCGTTTTAATGGCCCTGTTGCCTTGCTTGGGGTGAAATGATTAATTAAAATCCAGTATGACGACAAACAGTCGTTTTGGATAATCACCTCCCGAACGATTAAATAAGTTATCATTTTTAGCATATATAATGATGAATTTAGAGCTACACTGGTTGGACGTCCATCCAATATAGATCTAAATCCATCACTAAAATTTAAATTTGATAAATCAGGAAATGTATTCGTCCAAATTGTTTTTCTATCCTATATTTTATTCAAATAGCTTAGTTCAGTTGTTTTCGTGATTTTAGCCATCATTCGTCATAACTCTCCAGCTTTTCACTTTGTTTATATTCTCAACCGCAGCTTCTTCAAAGATCTCACTTACTCTTTAGTCAGCTGTTCTTGCTTGTTACCCTTTTAACTTTCCCAATGCTTCATTTTTTAAAAGCCCGTTTTTCTTGTACATTATTTACATTATCGTACTATTGTGCTCATCTTTGTCGCCATATATATTACAACCTTTCGGCCGTTGTACGCTCCGGACTTCTTCAGGTGGTTGGAATTTCGCTCACTGGGGTAGACTGTTCCAGTTTCACGTGCTATGTTTAATGGATGTCAGTTGATATCTCCCGTTAATTCACGGGTATTGAACTCACAATCTTTGGGTCACTGTCATTGTATGAATTTCTGGGTATTATAAACCTAATGTCTTCAGTAAATATTTTTTCAGTGCTCATATTGCAATTTTTGTTGTTATTATCGCTTTTCTCTGGCACTCCTTATTACTGGTTCCCATATTGTATTCATTTTTATGCTTGGTCGGCTCAGGAGATATTTGTGGACTAGCATATGTGCTGATTCCTTAAGTTTAGGAATTTTTCAATGGTGTTCTTTGTCTATGATCTCAACTTGATCCCACGTTGTAATAATTATGGCGACAAAGATGAGGAGAATAAATTAATTTGATTTGAAATAAATATTACTACAAGACTAAAAAACCAATATCCACGCCTCGGCCTTCTTCAGGTGGTTGGAATGTCGAACTGAACCCTTTATTTCACTCATTGGAGTAGACTGTTCTAGTTCCACGTGCCATGTTTAATGGATGTCAATTATCAGTTATCCCTTGTTAATTTTCCATCTGAAAGTTCTCCACTGCCTTAACCGGGTATTGAACTCACGCTCTGGGTCCTGTCACTGGATCTAACTAACGGCTTTATTCACTGTCCTTGAGGTATTATAAACCTAATGCCCCAGCAACTATTTTTTCCCAGTGCTCATCTTAGTTTTATAATACTCAGAAATTCATACCCAGATGTCCTCAAGGACACGTGGCACAGTGGATAAAGGCGTTGGTTAGATCCAGTGACTGAACCCAAAGAGTGTGAGTTCAATACCTGGTTAAGGCAGTAGAGAACTTGGAGAGGGGAATTAACAAGAGATAACTGAATAATGTAAATAGTGTACATAATGGCTCATCTCGGAAACATAGACAGAAACTGAAGAAGGCCGGACCGTACAACGGCTGAAAAGTAATAAATATGGCGACAAAGATGAGGACAATAGTCCGAATAATGTAAACAATGTACATAATATTAGGTTGGTGCAAAAATAATGTCGTTTTCGCACATAGTAACCTATGTGAGAAAACGACATTATTTTTGCACCAACCTAATACCTCATCTAAGAAATATAGACAGATACTGAAATAAAGTAAATTATTATAAATGTTTGTGTGCATATATTTTCAAGTCTATAATATTATTTCATAAAATTTAAATGTATATCCTTTAGAATTATTGTTAAGTGTGCTGTGATATTTTCATTAGCTCCGAGGTGTGAATTTGCTTAAAAAGGTTGAGAGGGTTGGGCTTCGTCATGCTATCTTGCTCAGGACACACCACTGAGTGCCGTGCCTCTACGATCCAAAGGGGTTAAGAGTTTTTTTTAAAAAAAAAAAAAAAAAAAAACTATGTGAAAAAGCTTCATAAGTTAGTATTTGGATAAATTAATAAGTGTTTAACATTTTATGCTACATTAGCTAAAACCGCTCCTGGGTATGACGATAAACTACATCCGCGTCCTGGGTAAGACGATAAACTACATCCGCGTCCTGGGTATGACGATAAACTATATCCGCGGCCTGGGTAAGACGATAAACTACATCCGCATCCTGGGTATGACGATAAACTACATCCGCGTCCTGGGTAAGACGATAAACTACGTCCAACAGCAAGGCCTCTGATCAGGAGGTTGTGAGGAGCGTGGAACTACCTCTTAATTGCTGGTGTTACCAGGTATGGGCAAATAGTTAATACCCAAACTTGTGTAAAAATAGGTTTTAATACCAGAAATACTTTGTAAAAAAAAATACCAGCAATACAAAAAGCTATACATTCTTAGGAAAAAAATATGACCAGCTATAGATTTCTTCAAGGAAAAATATTCCCAGAAATAGATTTTTGAAGAAAAACATTACCAGCAATAAAAATTTTGTTGGCATTAAATAACCCATTGAGGTGTTGATATGCCATAAAACAAACCAAACCAAAGCAAGCCAAATACATTAGTTAAAAAGGCTTTATCATTTTTATTGCAATTTTCTAATTCTTATGTGAATTACGCTTCTCAATCCTAAATGACATCAAAAGTAAGAAGCGAGAAAGACTACACTCAGCGGAAGAAGAAATGTGGGTCTGCTTATCGCACATTCGACCAAATATTGAAGAAATCGTGAAAAAAAACACCAGACAAAGGTTTCACACTAAAAAAAGCTGCACAAATAGTTGAATCGAAATAGTAAAATAAAGTAAGTTCATATTTGATTGTATTTTTAAAATCTATGGTTTTATTTCATAACACTTAAAGATTTTTTAAAATGTGCCGTGATATTTCCATTAGCTCGTAGGTGTGTCGTTGCTTAGAAAAGTTGACAAACACTGGATTCGATGTTTCTGGAGGAGTTTGTCGCCATGCATGACATTCATATGATTTGTCTTGATCCGGCAAAGCCATTTAAGAACAGGGAATTAGTGCAATGTGCCGAGCGATCCTCTTAGTTATGCCGTGAAATATTATATATATGGGGGGATGTAAATATTATCACGGCATCCATATATATGGGGGGGTGTAAATATTATCAAGGCATCCATATATATGGGGGGTGTTAGTATTTGATTAAATAAGTATTAAACTTTTTTGTATCTGACATTAGCTAAAAAGGCGTTATCAGCTTTATTGCAATTTTTTAATTAGGCTTCTCAATCCTAAATGACATCAAAAATAAGAAATGAGAAAGACGGAAGAAGAAATGGGGGTCTGCTTATTGCAGATTTGACCAAATATTGAAGAAATCCCGAAAAAAAACAATGGTTTCACGCTAAAAAATCTGCACAAATAGTTGAATCGAAACAGTGAAATAAAGTAAGTTCATATTTGTATATATATATATATATATATATATATATATATATATATACACACACACACACACACACACACACACACACACACACACATACATATATATATATATATATATATATATATATTAAATCTATGGTTTTATTTTATAACATTTAAATGTATACCCTTTAAGGATTTTGCTCATTGTGCTGTGATATTTTTATTTACTCCTCGGTGCGCCGTTGCTTAGAAACGTTTGAGGAACAGTGGGGTCTAAAGAAGTATAATGTCATCGTAGTAGAAATAAATTATAGTAGAAGCATAAAAAACTGCATTCATCTTAGTAAACCATTTTGCAACATGGCTGATGCTAACCTCCTGTTCATAGCAATTAAGGTTATGTCTTCACACCTGCTTATAGTAATTAAGGTGATGACTTCACACCTGTTCATAGCAATTAAGGTGATATCTTCACCCCTGCTTATAGTAATTAAGGTGATTAGTATTTCAAATAAGGATTAAATAAATTCTTATAAGTTTTAAACTCAAAAAATACAGGTCGTGATGGCCATTTTATATTTTTCATTTTTCGTGAGAAAAAGCGTACAATGACGACATTCATTCCGCCAGGAATTTGGAAACAGTATACTTGGCATTTACGGCGGAAGCTTCAGTATGAACGTTTCAGAGTGTTTGTTGTTTTTGCCCACAGTAATAAGAGAAGAAACTCCAACACTACAATAAAACAATTTTAAGAATGATGAGTGTAATTGTTTAGAGAATAGAGCTTTTTTGATTGAAGATTGATTATTATCATCACCATCGTCATCTAGATAAGAGTTTCCTAACCGATTTTGGTCCCTGGCCCAATTTGGTATTTCTTAAATTTTGGTGTCCATTGTAATATTCAATTCGTACATATTCAAAATTTTACTGCAATTTACATTAAAAATGATTAAAAAATCATTAACTTGGTTGCTAAACAAGCCTCCAATGACAATGGCGTCCATGAAAGAGAAAAATTAAAAAAACAAAAAGACAGTTTCAAAACATATAATAGAGAAATGAAAGGCAGAAATATAAAATATTTGAATGAAAGCTTATTCTTTAATATAATTTGATCATTTTAATCATGAAATAATAATGCAAAATGAAATTTGAGCTCATCACAAAATGATTGTTAGTGAGATCCTTATGCGTCATGTCTGCTACAGATAGATTTTATATTAGGCACCAATTTAGTCAGCTTAAGTTTCCTCGTTGAGTGATATCCAGTCGATTTCTTTTCTTCTATAACAAATCATTTATAGAACTAAAACCACCTTCAACTAAATAGGAAGATGGAAATGATAAAAACAAACGGTGATTGGATTTTTATGTATGCCTATTGTATATACATCGTATTTATTAACACACATTAACATTAACACTCTCACTTAGACTCACGAGAAAACAATTCACTGGTAATAACTCATTATCGAAATACCCCCTTGTTCTGATGGTATAGTAAGCCGAAGAGTGCACAACCTACGCATGCCCACCTAAATATTACCATGACCCATCGGTGGGCATGCACCCTACGATCGGAGTTATTGATCTAGATATTGGCCCGCGTGATAACTCCGTCTCATTTGCTGAAATCATATCAAATGACCAATTATCAGAATTTGGTTTTTCTTTTTTCTTTTTTCTTTTTTTTTTTTGTAAGTTGTTTTTGGTGAGGTCGAGAACTTTTCGTTAGCACCGTTATATCTCTTGCTGTTGCTATCCGAATCGTCCGGAATGACTCTCTCACCAAAGTGTCTGCAATGTAGACAATCAATGGCTGAAAATAACACTCTCCTCAGTCACTACCGCCGCCATCCAACAGTCAGCTTGCTTAAGCGCGGCTTGACACCAGACCATTAACGCTTGATATTAGTTCTTTTTTCATTTTCCATGTTGTTGTAGTTGTTGTATTTTACGTGTTATCCGGAATGATTCCTGTAGCCTAATCCGTTGCTTTTTTGTTGGGGGGTCACGTGGTACCGTATCCGAGAAACCTCAATTTTCATCGTTTACATTTCCTGACAGCAACTATTCAGACAAGTCCGTTGCCATTTTCAGCGAATCTAACCTTTGACGGGTTACTCAGCAAGAAAAAAAAAACGTATGAACACGTGTGAGACAAACGTTCAAAAATGGCGAGAGTACAATCGAAAATATCGAATCAGACCGATTGGTTGGAAATGTCGCTAACGGATAAGTGACAGCAAGTCGTCTCACAACTCCAAGGCCGTTCTCAGTAATATATCTAATTCCTTCTCTTCTTAATGGCAATATTTCGATTATTATTAGTCGTAGGATAATTATATTTCGCTAAGCAAATCCACGTCATCTTCATTGCAATTTTCACAACCTTTCGGCCGTTGTACGCTCCGGTCTTTATGTCCATGTCTCTCTATATATCTGTCTATATCTCTGAGATGAGGTATTATGATTACTTGCATTATTTACATTATTCGGACTGTTATCCTTATCTTCATTGCCATATTCACAATGTTTCGGCCGTTGTACCCTCCGGCCTTTATATCTATGTCTCTCTATATATCTGTCTATATCTCTGAGATGAGGTATTATGATTATTTGAATTATTTACATTATTGGGACTGTTATCCTCATCTTCATTGCCATATTCACAACGTTACGGCCGTTGTACGCTTCGGCCTTTAGGTCTATGTCTCACTATATATCCGTCTATATCTCTGAGATGGGGTATTATGATTACTTCCATTATTTACATTATTCGGACTGTTATCATCATCTTCATTGTCATATTCACAATGTTTCGGCCGTTGTACGCTCCGGCCTTTATGTCTATATCTCTCTATATATCTTTCTATATCTATGAATTGAGGTATTATGATTACTTACATTATTTACATTATTCGGACTGTTATCCTCATCTTTATTGCCATATTCACAATGTTTCGGCCGTTATACGCTCCGGCCTTTATTTCTATGTCTCTCTATATATCTGTCTATATCTCTGAGATGAGGCATTATGATTACTTGCATTATTTACATTATTCGGACTGTTATCCTCATCTTCGTTGCCATATTCACAATGTTTCCGCCGTTGTATGCTCAGGCCTTTATGTTTATGTCTCTCTATATATCTGTCTATATCCCTGAGATGAGGTATTATGATTACTTGTATTATTTACATTATTCGGACTGTTATCCTCATCTTCATTGCCAAATTCACAACGTTTCGGCCGTTCTACGCTCCAGTATTCTTCAGGTGACTAAATTTCGAATCGAACCCTTTATTTCGTCCAATAAAGTAGATTGTTCTAGTTCCACGTGCCATGTCTCTTCCCGATGTCTCAGTTATTTCCCTTTAACTCAACTCTTCATGTTTTTGATTTACTACTGCAGTGGCCTGGTACTAATCTCACAACTTTTGAGGTTTAGTCACTGGCTTTATTCACTGGGCCATGTGTCTTTCTCGGCTCAAAGATCAAAGTGTAGAATCTGTTCTTATCAGCTTAATCTGATTCTCTCTCTCCATTTTTGTCTTCCTTTCTTTCTTTTGATCTTCTCGCTGAAACCAAGTAGCGTCTATTCCTCTCTTTGCACGCGATGAAAACGGAATAGTCCATTATTTACCTGTTACTGGCAGAGTGTGACGGCCATGCAAACTAACGAAAGGCGGGAAAAGCACACTTATAATAGGATTATCTTTGGTATAATCAGACTCTCCTATATAGTATAGAGCCACTTGCCCTCCTGTTTAGTATGGCGCTACAAACGCCTCTTTTTATTATACAGTCATATGCTCCTCTGTTTAGTATGGATCCACTTATCTTTAGTACACTCTCACAGCCCCCACCCCTATATAGTATAGAACTACATTCCTCAACCCAGTTTAGAACAGGGTCACAGGCATCCCTGTTTAGTATAGAGCTACAAACGCCTACTGGAGGACCACAGCATCACTAACTCCTTTCGGTTGCTGTAACAATTTTTTACAGGATAAATTTGCCCTTTTCACGTACAACTGGTTTTGCATTCCATGTTTTCCTCCTTCTAGACAGGATACGGAGTAAGGGCAGATAAGCCAGTCTGTCTTGTTATTTAACCCATAGCTGCTGGGAGAAGAGATTGATTCATCCTTGTGTGAAAGTGAATGCAACGAAACCGGCCAGAATTTTAATTCGATAATCACATATCCATAGGCGGATTATTACTGAAAGGAGAATTTGAGATCAAATTCTATTAACGGCCAAGTGACAGCAAGTCTCCTCAGAGCTCGAACAGTAGCATTATTATTATTATTATTATTGTTTACATTTATGTTAGCAAAGTTATTAGGATGATTATTATTATCGAGGTCAAAATTTTGTAAGTTTTTTAATGCCAAGTGACAAGTTTCTTTAAAGTTCCACCATCACTTTCTTCAGTCTCTTCACCATCCTTCCTTCTATGCGAGTTACATATTCCATTGTCCCTATCATATTTAGTTTCGTTAGGTTCTTTGTTTTTCATTGGATGCTCACGGAATCTGTCCTTGTGCCATATTTGAATTTGTTAAACACCGATCTATTCTTAAAACCGTACGTGGGCGGCTTTTAATAGATATAATTTTCTCCCGTGTTTGTTGCCTTCCCTTCATTCCATCGGATCTTTTTTTTAAATATATCAATAAATTTCTGATCTTCAATTCTGCCAGTGATTGATGCCGCCAAAATTCTCGCCATATTTTGAGTCAAACCTCCTGCTAAAATCGTAGCACGCTAAGCAACATTCAAAAGTCAAACAATCTCGCTGTCAAAGTTTTAAGTGTTCACAGACATTCTATGCATTTTGATGAAAGTTCCTTCCAATTTTCAAAACTGTCTTTATTGTCAAAATATCCGGATGGCTTTAACTGTGTGACCCAACCCCTGTTCTCTTCCCGCCAGCGTCTACTGCACATGAGCCGCGCCATTTTTAATAGCGCTTACTTCATATTTGCATACATTTGGAAGGATAAGAAAATTCAATTTCTCCACAGAGAAAGAAGACATTATTTCGTTTATTGCTATTGTGCCATGCATTCTAGTTAAAGAGAAGAGGCAAACTTTAGGCGATAGTTGGCTCTGGAGCGCTTTCCTGTGCTAAGCAAACGTTCTTTCATGAACCCTATCTTTTCAGGGCATGGGCCATCATGGCTCAGCACAACTTATATTATTTTGTTTCTGTGTGTAGCTCTTGACGATCCACCCTTCTTTTTCCTCCTTACTAGAGATCCTTAAGCAGACTACTTCTTGTTCAACCTACTCTTGCCTTCATTTTGTCTGGTAATGTTTAAATTCTCCAAGCACTTTTATCGTAATAAGTGCCAAAGAAATTCCAGATGCATCGTTCTGATTGTAAGTATCCATTTCCTTATTGAATCAATATCTTCATCTATTGCAAGGAAAGTTGATTCTTTCTGTCACGACAGAATGTTTTTCTCATCTGAGTTCATCCTTCAAATCTGAAAATCAATAATTCGTCCTTGCATTGAATACTGTTGCCATATATGGTCTTGCACTCCTCTGTTCATCTCGAGGTTCTCGACAAAATCCAGAGACGGATATGCAATGTGATAGGTCCTAATCTGGCATCTCCTCAACAGTCACTTCCCTCTGTCTTTTCTACAAATATTATCATGGCAACTGCACTGACGAGGTACTTTCACTTGTACCCCAACTGCATAAATTTAAGCGTGGTACTAGGTTGGCATCTCGGTCCCACCCTTTCACTGTCAAAACAGTGAAATGTAACCGCGTCTTCTACTCCAACAGCTTCTCTCTCGTACTTCCCGACAGTGGAACTCCCTTCCTCCTAATCGCTTCCTTGATAGCTATAATCTTCAAATATTCAAATGTAATATCAATTGACATCTTCTGATGCCTTGATCCTGATCCCCGTCTTTCTGTATGTCCTTTCCTCACACACCCCTCTTTACTCTTGCTCTCACTCTCTGTAATTCCTTACGTGCTCTCTCTCTCTCTCTATATATATATATATATATATTTATATATATATATATATATATATAAGGTAACAAATCCGTCGGTATATAATCCAAGTGGATACTAGTAATAAAAAATATTAAAACTGATTCACAAAAAGGAGATCAATATATTTATTATTACAGAGCAAATATGTACTCCTTGTAGTCATAGAGATAGGTGTAACTTGTGTTTAAAAGAAAAAATAGAATTATAAAATACAATAATCAAAGCCAACTACTGAATTAGTTCAAAGATTTACAACTAGGCCATGATATGCCAATTCCACAGAGTCCAATTATGCTTATTTTCTCATTAGACAAATGCAAGGCTAAATTTCTACTCGGCAGGTCTTTTTCCTATGAACAGACACCTACGTTGATGAGGTTAAAATTGTAGCGTTCCGGGAAGAACGCTACAATTTTAACCTCATCAATTGGTAGGAAAATCGTCATATATCCTCATAATCTTCAATTCTTACCACGTAAACGGATAATTTAGTAATCCTCTAAATTGAGTGGATCTCAAGTCTTATATTATGTGAGCTTTTGTAGAAAAAAAAACACAATATGGAGTGAATTTGTCGATGTGCATAATTAAAATCAGTTGATTTGCAAAGTCTGGGACTTGTTTGTCGGGGAGAAAAATTGTCGTGTATTTCTTGAGGCCAAACGTTTTTAGAATCTCAACATTCTGCAAAATGCCGTCTTTTTCTTCGCCTCCTGAAAGAGCTTTTGATTTGATCTTTCTTTCCTTACAAAACCTGACAAAACCTTCTGTGGCTGAAGCGGCCATTTCACACATATTGCTTAATTCATACAACAACGTTGCAATCATGTTACTAACGTTTTTCTTTCTTTTTTTATTTTTATTTTGTAATTTGTTCTTTTCTGGTGAAACCAAGCAGTTGCAAGAGACAGATGTCCTGGTTTTGTGTATCTACCAGAAGACCAGTAATGTCGACACAATAGCCAGTAGACATAGCAATTTTCGATTCTATTTTCTTTCCTTTCTTTATTTCTTTCTTTCTTTCGTTTTTGTCTTCTTTATTTTTGTTTCCTTTTGCATTTTACATAGAATCATCCACTAATTCTGACAAACTGAACACATACACACAAAAATGTGCCTCTCAACAGGAATTGAAATGAAAGTTAAATTTTCTTTAATATGACTTTCGATTTCTAAGCCGGTAGATATTAATTACAGAGTTTAAAATGTGACTCCCACTACACAGACCAATATTCTTTTGCAGGACCTGCAGATCGAGTATAAGAATTCAAACGCTAAATATACATAAGGACACACATGTACACGCATACACACACTTTTCACTCATAGACACACAGGCAGATTCTCGCCCATTGATCACCAGCTTTTACTTCATCGAGCTGATTATCAAATTTTAGCAGAGAAGAATTAAAAATATATATAAAAAAATTTGCTGTGTTGGTGTCGGCATACAAAATAGTTGATCACGTGATCTCCAAGTAGCAGATAATCCATCGACTTCGTGAAAGGTTAGCTTTTCACGCCCTGAGAGAAAAAAAATGCCTCCGTTTATTCAGAAAGCAATGTCAGATTGTTTTGGTGCAGACGATATTAAATCTTTTCAAATGTAACAAAATTTAAATATCTCAAGAACATTATCATCATTATTAACAATGACAATGACTTCTTTTATTCTATTTATTTATTTTTTTTTTTTTTTTTTCAAACAATCTGGGATTCCGGGCAAATTTTTTTTTGAATATTTAAGCCCGAATTTTAAACCTGGAAAACATGGAAAGTAATCAGCGGAATGCAATAAGTTTCGTCTCAGAAGATAAATAATCAAAATAAATCCTTGTTTTACAGAATTGAACTTTATGCAATAATATCGTCATTTTTTTCAACAGGAGTTTAAATTCTACTCCTTAAGATAAACTCAAGGGAAAAACAAATTACGTTATTATATTTTCTTAATCGGTCTAATACTTCTTTCTAATAATTTCCCTCAAAGTAAGTCGATAAAACTCAAAAAGTGTCGAAACAATGGTTGCTAAAAAATTCCCTCGTCGAAAAAGGTAATTTTCTTTTTCCCCTTTGGCCTATGAATTCGAATATTTTCATGAGAAATTTACATATTCCCTGAAATGTTATATTTACAGAATTGTAATTAAAGCAGTTCGACACGTTTATACTTTCAAAATATAATATTAGAAAATATCAAAATCACTTACTTCCCTTTGTACATTCCTTACTTCTTTTTATTCTATACCGTGATCTAAATACTAAGGTGGTTGCCACGCTCAAGTCAGAAAAATAGCTTTGTTTAAACAAAAAACATATAAATTCCAACAATAAAACAATTGCTTATTTTAAAAGATCACAAAAATGTCGAGATTGGCAATAAATAACAGAATTATTTCCAATTGTTATTCCTTGGGCGGGCCTCACCCTGGACATGACTTCACATAAGAGAGAAAGAGAGAGAGAGAGGAGGGGTTAATCATTGGAGCCTTAGGTTGTCCTATGGGAGCCCTTAGGAATTTTTGTCTCGAAGCCAAAAAATGTTTAGAGCCCCTACTTTAAAAACTAGGTCTTTTGTCATGTTCAATTCCACTAATCGGGCGAATAAATACCATGATAAAAGCGAATTTTTTTAAATTTATTATTTAACCAATTTGAGTGGATACGCACATACAAACTTTTAAGTTTTATATATTAAATTTATTAAAGATATTGAAAATTTATATGTACTCAAATACGTAATACTCGTAATAAAGAAATTTGCAGTTAAACAGAAGTAACATCATAATCTTCTTTTATGTTTCCCTTCATTGCGTAGGTGATCATAGCCCTCCACATCTTCCTGTCCCTTGTAGCTCTTAATAAGCTTTGTATTTCTGTTATTTCTCCCCAACCCTGTTCCGCCATCCATTTTCTCAGTCCCATCAAGTATGTTACGTGCTGTTTTCCTCTGTCCTGTGAGTATCAGATTTTCCAAGCCCTCCTTTCTCATTACGTGCCCCATAAATTTCAACTGTCTCTTCCTGATGTTAAGTATAAGTTTCCTTTTTGTTTCCATTCTCTTCAAAATCATAATACGTCTTTTTTAAAAATAATTGCTTCTTATAAAAATGATTTTGAACATATAGTCTTATGAACCGATTAAACTCGCTCATCATTTCCTATTTGCATTTTACAGTCAAGCAGAATTTCCATCTATGACCGATATTCTGCTCGAAGATTCCTCGGAGCAAAATTGAGAAATAAAAAAAATCTTCAAGTGTTCTCATGTCATCCGATGCAAATGTGATGGGGGTAGAAACAGTACTTATTGAATATATTTCGGGGAAATCTTCAATCTGCTTTGTCTAAAAGTATTGGGTCAGTTAATCAGATACCTCGAGCTATATTAAAACAAAAAGATGGCATATCGATCGATGGAGATTAAGACATTTTTTTTTTAAAAGACCGAATATCTTAACAACTCGTTTCTTCTCTTATTTATATTCGCTGTTCATTATTTATAAGATATGATTCGTTTCATCTGACAGAAAAATCTCTGATATTTTTCCATTTATAATGCAAACATTTTATAGAGCACTGAATATTTACATCGTTTTTTTTTGTTGTTTTTTTAAATAGAGCTCCATTCTGCCTTTAATTAATTCGATAGTCTGACGACAGATGGCGTTAGTAAAAAATACATATAGCGAGAGAAAAATGAATTACCCCAATGTATATTAATTAAAATAAATTAGACAAACGTTCAACTAATCAAGTAATAATCCTTCTCCTAGCAGACCAAAGGGTAAAGATATAAAAAAAAAAGGTTTGGTTTGGTTTACGGCAATGGGTTATTTAATACCAACAAAATTTTTATTGCTGGAATTTTTTTTCTTTCAGAAATGTATTGCTGATAATATTTTTTTTTTTGTAAAATTTATTGCTAGTAATATTTTTTCAAAAATATATTGCTTGCAATATTTTTTCCAATAATGTATTGCTGGTAATATTTTTTTTCAATAATGTATTGCTGGTAATAAATTTTTTTTCTTCAAAAATTAATTACTGATAAAAATTTCTTTCTTCAGAAATTCATTACTGGTAATTATTTACAAAAATTTATTGCTGGTATTAAAACCTATTTTTACATTTTCATAGTGTTTTGACCCCAGTTTGGGGGTTAACTATTTGCCCATAGCTGAGACTCTTACAGGTGCTACCACCCCGAGCCAGGATGAACCTGGGAACTCCAGCAATTAAGAGGTGGTTCCACACTCCTGAAAAACTGATCAAAGGCCTTACTGTCGGATGTAGTTTACCGTCTTACTCAGGACGGGATATAAAAAAAGACTACCATGACTTCGTTTTGAAAATCTAAATTATGATTATGTCTTAATAAAACATACGTTATGGGTAAGACTGGAATTTAGGGATTACCCCACCCCACCCCCGGATTCTTCAGTACGGATTTCCAAGGGAGGAGAAGTGTTTTTTTTTCCCTTCAGGATGGATGCTGCAGATGTAGTATCTGTTCCGTGCCAGACGCCTTCTCTCCTCCATTGTTTTCCCCACACCGTTGTGTGACATCTGTTATGTAGTGGTGGTATGACAGGCTATGACCAGCTTAGACAAGCCTTGACCAGTTTAGACAAGCCTTGCCCAGCTAAGACAAGCTAAAACCAGAGGCCGGATTAGAAACCTACCGACCTTGTGACACAACCTGACTCAGTTGGGATTACAAGTCAAAACTGTTGCTCTTAATGTGGATTAGTCAATCTTTGAATGTAACTTCAAATGTTTTAAAACCATTGTGGCAGGATAATCAACACTCTTTTCAGTCTAAAGGGTTATTGCCTTTTCAGTCTAAGAGGTTATTGCTTTTTCAGTCTAAGGGGTTATTGCTTTTTCAGTCTAAGAGGTTATTGCATTTTCAGCCTAAGGGGTTATTGCTTTTTTACTCTAAGTGTTTATTGCTTTTTCAGTCTAAGGGATTATTGCTTTTTCAGTCTCAGGGGTTATTGCTTTTTCAGTATAAAGTGTTATTGCTTTTTCAGTCTAAGGGGTTATTGCTTTTTCAGTCTAAGAGGTTATTGCATTTTCAGCCTAAGGGGTTATTGCTTTTTTACTCTAAGTGTTTATTGCTTTTTCAGTCTAAGGGATTATTGCTTTTTCAGTCTCAGGGGTTATTGCTTTTTCAGTATAAAGTGTTATTGCTTTTTCAGTCTAAGGGGTTTTTGCTTTTTCAGTCTAAGTGTTTATTGCTTTTCCACTATAAGGGTTTATTGCTTTTTCAGTCTAATTGTTTCTTGTTTTTTCAGTCTAAGTGTTTATTGTTTTTTTCAGTCTAAGCGGTTATTACTTTTTCAGTTTATGAGGTTATTCCTTTTTCAGTCTAAGAGGTTATTGCTTTTTCAGTCTTAGTGTTTATTCATTTTCAGTCTAATAGGTTATTTCTTTTTCAGTCTAAGGTGTTATTGATTTTTCAGTCTAAGAGGTTATTGCTTTTTCAGTTGTCTTTGTAGCTGAGACATGGTCGGCTTACGTTTCTTTTGTCGCAGAATATCTGGCTGTACATGTCGCTATTTGGTGATCGATTTTCGCTCATTCTAGTGACATGAGCAAATCATCGCAATTCAGATTGCATCAGAAAGGTTTCAATGTACTCCAGTTCTGAAATTTAAAAACAGATCAACGTTTGAGATCTTGTCTTAGACTGGATACCCGCTGATTGGGCGAAGGCAGCCCTTATGGAAAACATCCAGCTGATTTATATGTGTACGGTATGAAGTGAAACACTCAGGTTCGTACAAAAAGACGGTGAGGACAACAGCTTTGTAGACTCTGATTTTGTTTCTAGCTTAATCACGCTTTCATCGCAAAGACTATCTATCTATCTATCTATATATCTCAGTCTGTTCCTATCTATCAATCGATCGATTTCGATCTCTCTCTCTCTCTCTCTCACACACACACACTAAGACCAGATTAGACAAGCTTTGACCAACTTAGACAAGCTAAGACAGCTTAGACCAGAGGCCCGAGTGTTTCCACTCGAGTGCCCACATTAAAACCCGACCTTGTGACACAACCTAACTCAGTGAGGATTTAAGTAAATCATGGCTAAGATTGGAATAGCCTATAAACCCTTTGAGGCGAGACTGGAAGAGCCTGAAACTATAATAACTGAATAGTACAAATAAAAAATTATGTATTACTGGAATAGTCCAATAACATTAGAGGTAAGACTGAGATAATTTAAAAAAAAAAAAACTTATGTGTAGTTACATCAAAAACCATAGAGACGTGGTCATACATACCTGGCAGAGAGATCTGTCCCTGTGCTGGTGGCATCACGGCTATGACTAGCTTGGACCAGCTCTGATCAGCTTGGACCAGCTATGACAAATTATGACTAGCTTAGAGTGATCTGACCAGCTTTGACAAGTTATGACCAGCTAAGACCACCTTGGACCAGCGGCCCGAATGAAAATACTCGAGTCCCCACGTTATAAACTGAACCTGACTCAGTAGGGGGTCAAGTAAATCTCCTTACCTGGCATAAGGCTCCGTCCCTGCGCTGGTAGTATCATGGTTATGACTAGCTTGGACCGACTATTTTGGACTAGCTATGACCAGCTATGACTAGTTTAGACCAGATCTGACCAGCTTGGACAAGCTATGGCCAGCTGATACCACCTTGGACTAGCGGTCCGAATGAAAACAGTCGGGCCCCCATGTTAAAAACTGACCTTGTACCACAACTTGACTCAATGGTGGTGGAGGTTCAAGTAAAACTAAGCATAATGTCGTGGCTGTAATAGTCTAAAAGGCCTTCGAAGTAAGACAGGGATAGTCCTAAAATATTCCATGTGAGTCTTGAACAGCTCAGAGGCGAGACTGGATGAGATTTGAGTAACAAGAGCAGCAGTGGTGGAATCAAAGTATTCGGGTAAGTGCTAGTGGTTTAGGAAAAATGATAGTCTTTAATCAGCACAAAAATACAACGACCAAGCATTTGTTAAAAAGAAAGCAAAACATCTCGTAAGGATCATAGTGAAATCAATGTAAAATTGATTAGTTGAAATAACAACGATAGGACATTGACGCGCCGGGGTCAATATAAAAAGAATCTATACCGTAGACTCCCTGTCTATGCCTATTCATCATAGCAATGATATCACTCAATTACATTTTATGAAGTTGTAAGGAGAATATAGATTTACAAAATCAAAGGAAGTAAAAGACATCTCATGAATAGAGCTGCTTTTGAATATTTGCCAAGAACAAAAAAGAACTGGAAAATAAACGATCAGAATTTTCAATCAGTATATCTATATATCTGAACTGCAACACCTCAATAAGCTGATGATAACACTGCCCTCTGTCATTCAAAAGAAAAACACTGTGAACAACTTTGCTATGGCCGAGCATTGTTTTGGCCTTGCAGTAAAAGCACAAGGTTCTTGCATAGCCAGCCCCAAATATAATCTCACCAGATTTTGATATTAGCATCTCTGTTACACCCGTCAAACAATCTCTTTGATGTTAGATATTGGTATGATGGAAGACTTTTCGACCTTAGTAGATTTCGTCTGATACACACGTAGCACATCGCAGAACTTCAATATGCTGATGACAACGCTGTTTTCTGTCATTCAAAGAACTCCAAGAGTCTGTGAACAACTTTGCAAAATCATCCCCGAAATACCATCTAACCAGAAGTTGATATTTCCATCTCTGATACACCTACAGAACTCTTGGAGTATTTTCCACATCTAAGCAGGCTTTTATCAAGCAAGAACACCTCAGAAAAGGGTACAGAACACAGAATTGGAGCTGCACAGAGGGCATTTCGGAAGCTATCCAACAGAGAAAAGCTGAACTTAACAACAAAAATTATGGTCTCTAATGTCGTTTCATATATGGCTGCGAAATTTGAAGTTTATATCGTCGCAGTATTCAATAATTTGAACACTTTCACCAGAAAATTCTTTATTCTTCAATCTTGAATAGCAAATGGAATTATTATGTGACAAACACCAAAGTCCTGGAAAAAGCCAATATTCAAAGCATGGAATGTCAGATCATGAAACACTGTCTTCGATGCTCAAGACATGTAGCAAGAATGGAAGAATCAAAATCTTATTCAGTGAGCTCACTTCAAGGAAATGACTACGGGATTGACCTCTTCGTAGATACAAGGGCCTGGAAAAAAGGTCCTAGAAAGATGTCCTTCAAAGAGCCAACAGTTAAAACATCGAATCGCTGATCATGAAATATCGTATTTGATGGTTCACGACATGTATCAAGAATGGAAGAGTCAAGGTCTTATTCAGTGAGCTCTCTTTAAGTAAAAAACCACGGGATTAACCTCTTCGTAGATACTAGGACCTCGAAAAAAGGTCAGGAGATGCCAGGTCGGGACCAATAACATTGCAGATTATTCTTTGTATTTTAAGAATAAATCTCAAAATACATAACAGAGGAACAAGACCAGTTTAGGTACCATAGCAAAGAGCGATATTTATTCCCGCTTCAATACAAGCAAAACTGAGAAATGGGGAAAAAGATGCTCTTCTGTCTTAACTTTCAACTTAGCTAGCTACAAACACTGACCCAAATATATCACGGTATTCCTTACACCAAAACACCACATTCTTACTTTTCTTTCTTAGTACACCACCATAATACCTCACTGTCTCTATGAAAATCCTAACTAGTCTCCATATGTACAATTCATGTCTGTTGGGGGAATAAAACAACAATTTAAAAACTTGCCCTAATGAGTATTTACAATAGCAAAGTGTCCATCTGAACAATTACCATAAAAGTATTTATAAAAAAGACACAGAGAGGCAACTTTACAGTGGTGGGAATGTGACTGGAGCCGAACTGCTAGACAAGGACTGATAATATTGCTGATTCTTCTCTGGGTTTTATCAAGGAGCTCAAAGTAAGTATAATAAATGAAGTGCGTGATATAAACGGAAAACAAGGGAGTGATAATGTGCATAAGGAATATATTGGCATTTGTTGATAATAAACCCTATTTAAATAAGTCCTTGTCTCACACTTCTTTCTATTTTGGTGTACTCCCTTGATTCTTTGCCTATTCGCATATATGCGTTCCTAATACAGGTTACAGGATATTTGCATATCCTTTCCGTGTAGATCAAGATTTTCTAACATGTCAAACTTTATCAAATTTGTCTAATCCGTGAAACACAGTTATAGTTCTTTTTGAATTTCGACTGTTCGTTCTGATTGAATTATGAGCCGGAAAATCACGTTTTGCCATCGTGTCTTGAAGAAAGTCACATGAAGGGCAAAAAGAAACGTGACTTTTTCTTTCTTTAATATATGAAATGTCACATTAAGATGCAAAGAAGTAATATTTGAAAATGATGAAACCAAAATAGCAAAAATCCAAAGCATCTAATATTGGATTATGAAAGGCAAAAGTACATATAAATTGGCCAGCTTATATTAAAAAATGTGCTTGAAACTTGGAAAACTGTCCGAAGTATAGAAAAATCAATTTATAATATCGTTACCGAAGAATATGCGTTGTTTTTAACCAAACTTGTATAAATAAAAAAACTTATGTCCTAACTAATGTATGAACAAGCCTTTTACCACCAGATATGAGCATATATTACTCAGGAAAAAAAAACAAAAAACAATTCAACAAATATATCAGCTGTGTAATCAGTCAGTTATGTGCCATGCGTGATACACGCGTAGGCGATCATGTATCTTTCTATACATGACTGACGAGGCAGATCTTTTCCCACAGTAGGTTGCCATTTCTTTCAGCGGTAGACAAGAGAAGAAGATAAATGAATGCAATGGATTCTACTGGAATTCGAACTCGGCTCTCCGATACCTCATTATATATTACATTGTATCTAGATATTACTTCCGTTGTAATACTTCGGTCTATCACGTGGTATGACGTCATAGAACCACATGTTGAACTTACGACCTGCGTCTGCTATTCAGCGACCGTTATCATCGCATAGCAATTTTCTATGTCAAAATAACAAAATAACATCTTCGACGGTGGATATCTTTTTTTCATGTCGGTTTAGGAAAATTCAGGATGGCGCATGCGAGCCAAAACTTAGGACCAACTTAATAAACCCCACCCAATTTTTGTGTTTATTTTAACCAGAAATTGAAGCAAACATTCGACCATACAACAGCTCATGATCAGACATGACAGACATTCATTGTCTATTATAATTAATAATATATGCTTAAATATATCATTTTTTTAATAGTGAAATATGTTAAATTTATAAACGTTTCTCATTTGTTCCTTATCATATATATATATATATATATATATATATATATATATATATATATATATATATATATATATATACGTGTGTGTTGGGGTGTTTAGGCAGTAATCCTTCTTTCATGTACATTTCCTTGAATACGACATGTTGGGGTGACGGCCGGTAATAGCATAGTGCGGGGAGACACCGGTGGCGCTGTTGGTCGTGGCATTCATGGACGAGACGACAGATTCTAGAACGTCTGTCCATTCACAGTTCCAGTCTTCGCATAACATATAAAGTGCGTTCTTCATTGTGCGATGTTGTCTCTCGATATTTCCTGAGCTTTGCGGGCGCCAAGGACAGTGAAGTTCTTGCGTGATTGACATCTGGTTACAGAAATGTCGATAGACTTCTCCAGTGAAGTGTGTGCCTCGATCAGAGGATACTATGCATGGAATCTCTCTGTGTCGAAGGAAGAACTGGTACAATCCGCGGGCGGCGTCGATAGCACGGTCTCTCACGCATAGTATGGCAGTAAAGTGTCGACTGAAGCTGTCCAAGATGGTTAGGATGTAGCGTTTTCTCTTTGATTTGGGCATTGTGACAAAGTCTATAAAGACGAGATCGAATGGTCTCTTTCCTCGTTTGCAGTGGCCAGTGGGTACGTCTACCGTAGTTGCCCTTGCACTTAGCGCACGTGTCGCAAGAATCGACGTAGGCCTTGATGTCGCGGTTTTTGAATTCCCACCAGTAGCTGGAAAGGAGTTCTCGCATCCGGGTAACACCTAAGTGGTTGTTGCACTCATGTGCCTGGTAGAGGTATCTGGGTCGTAGTTTGTATGGTACAACCAATCTCGGAGAGTGTTTACTGCCTCTTATCATCAAAACAGAGGTGCCTGGCTCTAGAAAAAATTGGTGCAAATATTTTTGGAAAAGCGTAGCTCGGTGGTCGTCAGGATCGATATGAGGTTTGCTTGGAGTGGGTGACTGGAGGGCGCTGATGATCTTTGCCAGGGCGTCGTCCTTCTGTTGTTCATCTGCGATGCCGAGGTGGTTGCAGATTCTCTCAGTAGGGATGGTGGTGGTGGAGTGATAGGCGAAGCATGCGTTAGTGACGCGCTTGTGGGTGCGGGTATTTTGTGGTGTGTGAGTTTTGGGAATGAGCTGTAAACCGTTAAACTCGCCGAGGCACCAATATGGGATGTACACGCGGAGGTCTGAGCCGCTTACCTCGAATGTCCTGCCTGCCGGTGTAGGGTCGTTCGGGGTTTTCGTTTTCTTATGTCCGCAACCTCTGCTGAGCATGTCAGCCCATACATTTGACTCGCCTTCAACATATTCCAAGACGAATTTATAACATGTAATTTCTTCTTGCCATCGTCGTATTTTGGCATTACTGAACTCTCGTTGGTCCAGATATGTCAGCGATCTGTGGTCGGTGAAGATGACGAAGGGGCGGTTGCAAAGGAAATAATCAAATTCCAATATTGCCCACTTTATTGCATATGCCTCTCGTTCCGTCGTGGACCAGTTCTGTTCCGTGGAGTTGAATGTATTGGAAGCGACCGCTATGATATCTTTTTTTCCATTGTCGGCTTCTTGCATTAGGATTGCTCCGCATGCGACATCACTGGCGTGGGTGGTGAGTGTAAAAAGTTTGGAGAAATCTGGAAACGAGATGACGGGTGGCGAAGAGAGACGGTCCTTGATTTTTTTGAAGGCTCTGTCGGCATTTTGCGTCCAGACAAACGGTTTATTAACCTTGTTGAGTTCGTGTATGGGACCCATAAGTTTTGAAAACATATCTGATCTGATTTGTTCGTGAAGACGTGTCTCTAGGAATTGTCTGATCCACACTAAACGGCCGATAAGGCTTTGTAATTCCTTTTTTGATGTTGGAGGTTTCATTTCCCTGATGGCACGAACGTATTCTGGATCAGCCTTGAATCCTTCGCCGTTTACTGTGCGACCGAGGAATTTTGCCTCTGGTGCGAGGAAGGAACATTTATCTGGATTCAGCTTGAGTCCGAATTTTCGGAGGGCAGTAAAGAATTGTTCGAGGGAGAGTATGTACTCCCTAAATGTCCTAGCGTGGACCAGGTTGTCGTCGATATAGGAGGAAATGTTGTCACGGGATGTGACCGTGGCTAGGGCTTCTGCTATGCAACGGGGGAAGATTTGTCCGGCAGATGTAAGGCCGAAGGCCAGGCGCGTGTATTGATAGCATTGGTCCTTCCATGTAAATGCTGTTTTGTATTGGTCTCGCTTGTCGACTTCAATTTGCCAGTAGCCGCTGCGTAGATCGAGGGTAGTAAAATATCTGTTGCCTTTGCCGATTTTGTTGAACAAGTGGTCGATCCTTGGCATTGGGTAAGGGTCAAGATCGACTAAGACCTTGTTGAGAGTTCTTTTAAAGTTAACAACGACGCGAATCGATCCGTTTTTCTTGCGTACGGCAAATACGGGGCTATTGAAGCCTTTAGGGTCGCTGCAGTTTTCACTGATACCTTCATCAGCCATACGCTTAATTTCGGTATCTACGTCTGCTTCCAAAGCCTGGGCCATCGGGTGTTGTTTCTGGCTGCGAGACTGGCCGTTGGTTGGTATGCGGATGGGTCGGATGAATGTGCCTTTGCTGCTGCTTTCTGTGCCGATAATGTCAGCGTAGCGAATGAGTAAGTTTGCAGTGGCTTCTAGTTCGTCTCGGTTCGGGTGGTTTGGTAGCGATAACCCCGTGTTATCCTTTAGCCAGGTTAGCTTTTGATCCAGTGTCTGGATGTTGGGCTGTAGTTCCATAGTAGGCTGTTTTGAGATGATGTCCGTTTGGGCGCCATATGCTGGATCGTTGGTTGACGATGACGGTGATATGATTGTGGCTGTGTGTGTTGTGTATCCTGAGGAAAGTGTGCGTCTGAATTCTATAGTCGCATTTTGGTTATCAATTAGATAGGAATCGAGTGTGTTGTGACGTAGGATATTTTGACCGATCAGGATTGGTGTGGTTTGGGTAGTTACCAGCACGTTAACCTTTTTGAATGTGGGTGAGTTTCGACTGCCGATGGTGATGTCGCAAGTTAGTTCGCCGAGGGCGGTGGTGCTGCCGTTGATTCCTTTTACTACGACGTCGGAGTGGGTCATGAGTTTCTTGGCTTCTCTGGGTAACTGAGATACTGGCACGATGCAGGTGGAGCATCCAGAGTCTAGCATTGCGACGCCAGAGAAGGTGATGTCCCTGAAGTTGAAGGTGGTCTGGACGAGCGGTGAATGGTGAGCGTGTTCTTGAAAGTTGAAGGTGTGATGGCTGACGTAAGGGCATGGCGAACGAGGCATCACATCTCGTCCTGCCCGAAGCGAAAATCCTGTTCCACAACATTTATGGCTTGTATATTAACATTCGTTGCGGCGATATGGGCCTGTGCCCGAGTGCGAGGTGGGTGGCGATATAGGCAGTTGCGTCCATGGAGGCAGGGGCGACCTCTGAGGTAGTTCTTGCACATGCTGATTCGTGGTGTGTGCTGATGCTTTCTGCGTGTCGGATGGTGGCTATGTTCGAGAGGGTTGGTGAGGCCCGTCTGCTGTAGGTTTGGTTGGCTGCCTGGTCGGGGTGGCGCGTTTCTTTGGTTTGACCGCTGTGGTTTCTGTGTGAAATACACAGTGTTGTGCGAAGTCGTGTCGTTGGATTTTACGCCGCGATCAAGGTATATTTGAGCTTCGGAGGCTATGCCAATGGCTGGATAGTGGTTGTCCATTGTCTTGATGAGATGTGGGTAAAGATTTGAGTTCCAATTTTTCACCTTTTCGCTCATTAGCATAGCGCCGATGATGGAAATAAGTCCATCGACCGTTAAGTCTGTATTTTTGTCTTTTTTGTATTTGTTTTTTATGTGGACGGCTGCCTTTCTAAGGGTGTTTTCGAGTCTACTCGCGAAGTTAATTTTTCGCCGTCTCACCGTTCCAGATCCCAGGCTCGACTGAGGTGCTGGAAGTTATTCATCTGGCTTCCGTGGGCTGCTAATAAGTATTCCTTCAGTTGTTCGAAGGTGGAGATGTCCTTTTTTGAGTCAACCATCTGCTGAAAGATACTTTGGTCCAGTAAATCTTTAGCAGGCTTGACGAATTCGAATTCCAGGCTGGGATAGGTGCTGAGTTCTGGCGTGACGTGGATTGTGTATGCTTTGTTTAGGGCCGTGATGAATCGGTTGACGTCGTGTCCAGGGTGAAAAGTTCTCTCTAGCTTCAATATGTCGCGTATGGTTTGTTGGCGCATCATTAAGCTGTAATCGCCGTTTGTTTGAGCGGTGGGAGGTGTTGAAGTAGTTGATTTTAGGGCAGTCAGCATGTCGTTTATGTCGGCTTGAATTTCTTGTATCGTGGCTTCGGAAGGCTGTGTTGCTCCCGTTTTCAAGTTGAATAGTAGTGTTTTCTGTTCCTTGATGAGAGTAAATAGTTCGGCTCGGGTGAAGCTCGTGTAGTCGGCCATATTTCTCTTGCTGTACACTTCTGACACCAGTGTTATAGATAAGCGTATGGTTGCAAGAAAGAAATACGACAACAGCAGAAATAGATTTACGTGGTTTATTTCAACAGGAACGTGAGGGTTTGGGACAGCTCCCTTGTAATAAAGTTCATAAGCCGGCTTCGGATCTAGGTCGATCTCTCATAGTAGTTCACACATGTTGACGCTGGCACTCCCCTGCTGTGAACAGGTCTCTTCGGTGGCCACCTGTTGACTGTCGTTGAACTTCCATGTGACCCCTTTTATAGCGTTTTTTTATGGCTTAACAGGCTCGACAAACGAAGCGAGTATAATTAGGAGGGAAGCATTTTTACTGGACGAAAAATAGAACACTTTAAATATTATTTTATTTTTCGACCGGAACTCGAGTGTCGGGAACATTTGTAAACGAAGATAATGTTCATTTTGTGACGGGGCTTTGTCCCGTTCACATCCTGTTCTCGCTCTTGAGTATTTGCCTGTAAATCAGCCGAGATGTGACTTATTTTATTTTATAACATCGTCAGCTGCTTTTGTTACGATTTACTTACTCAAGTCAAACGTCAATTTTAACTTATGGAAAAACCAGAAATTGCAGTGGTCCAAATCTTAGTCGAGACGTGAGAAACCTGAGTGATGCGATGGTTTGCCAAAAACTTCCGAACTAGACCGCGAAAAATTGCGCAAAATCAAAAAGATACAATTAAAATTAAAAATTAATTTGTCGTCTTCAGTCAAATGTGCATTCATAAAACACTACTCATATATATATATATATATATATATATATATATATATATATATATATATATATTTATATATATATGTATGTATGTATGTATAATTAAAACAATGTTCGTGAGTAAAACCAAGGGACAACTTGCCATCAGTTCTAAAACTCTTATCCAGATACAGTCTCGAAGAAAGCCGAAAATACTGAAAAAAAAAAAGAGAAAAAAGCCCTAACGGTAATCTTACCTACTCAGTTAAGTGCTCGAAGTCTGGATTGCATAGACCGAACAAAAAACGTTTACCAACGTTAAATCCTATGAAAGGATAGCCGTGGTCGTAAGCCGAGTTTAACGCTCACGCCATCTTCAGACAACACACATATAAACGCGTGTGCACACACACACACATATATGTGTGTGTGTGTGTGAATGGAAAGAGAGACAGACACAAAAAAACAACAAACTTCGAAAATGGTAAGAGAGTTTGCTTTAAAAATGATAATTTGACATATTTATTCATCAAAGGACAGTCAATATGCAACACACACTCTCTCTCTCTCTCTCTATATATATATATATATATATATATGTGTGTGTGTGTGTGCGTGTATGTGTGCGTGTATGTGTGTGTGTAATAGGTAATACGCTTGTCACTGATCGATGTTATTGTAGATTCTCTCGTAGCGGATATATATACACACAAACTGATATATATATATATATATATATATATATATATATATATATATATATATATATATGTATATGTCTGTGTGTGTGTTTGGGTGGGTGTGTGTTTGGGTGCGAGTGTGTGTGTATTATTGAATTAAAAATATTGTTTAATACTTATAGATATCAACTCAGAAATTCGTGACTTCTCAGCCGTGTTAAGATGTCCGATGTCCGATAAGAATCATTGTAATGATATCATAATTTCTTTCATCATTGTTTTAGGTCATCGAATTTGACTCCGTTTATGTGACGTGCCCGAAAGTTTTTGTTTTTCTTACAATCTGATATATATATATATATATATATATATATATATATATTAAAGTTACCAAATCCGTTGGTATATAATGCAAGTGGATCCTAGTAATAGAAAATTTTAAAACAGAGCTCAATGTATTTATTATTACAGAGCAAATGATTTAAAACAAGAACGTCCAAGAATCACCTCATATGAAGTGATTTGGGACTTTATTGTTCATCATATATATATATATATATATATATATATATATGTGTGTGTGTGTGTGTGTGTGTGCGTGTGTGTGTGTGTGTGAAAATATATAGAAAATAGGAAAGAACTGGTTAGGTAAATAATCCAAAGTTCTTTAGTATTTTTGTTATTATTTTTTAAAAAATAGTGCTCGATACAAAAGTAGAGCATAAATATAATTATTTATTTAAAAATATGAAGAGTTACATTCAAAGAGGTCAAGTCAGGGTAAAGTTGGGGTGTTTAAATTCAAAGCGGAAGATGACATCGTCTAGTCTGGTTAGACACTTAATTTAGACATCCCCCAACCTTACTCTGACTTGACCTCTTTGAATGTAACGGACATTCTGATACAAATTATTAGCCCTTACTTCTTTAAATAATTGCTCTAGCCGTTACCATAGTAATTTTAATTTTAATAATGAATATGCTTATAAAACGGGTAAATTTCAGGA
>OZ010614.1:1794564-1804564 GCA_963932145.1 Acanthosepion lycidas | reverse complement strand
AATGTTTTCAGCAACCATTTTTACCAGTGCTCATATTGCAATTTTTCTGTTATCATTCATGTTTTTACCAGAGCTCATATTGCAACTTTGTTATCATTGCTTTTCTCTGGCACTCATTATTACTGGTTCCCATATTGTATTTATTTCTATGCTTAGTCGGCTCAGGAGATTTTTGTGGCCTAGCATATGTGCGGGTTCCTTCAGTTTACGAATTTTCCAATGGTGTTCCCTGTCTATGATCTCAACATGATCCCACAGAGGGCGGTGATCTCCCTTCTCTCTCCATATGTGGTCAGCCACGCCTGATTTTTCTACTTCCCCTCAAATTACAGCTTTCTGGTGTTCTTGAAGCCTTACCTTGAGGGGGCGGCCTGTCTCTCCTTTATATTCCTTTCCGCAGCTGCACGGGATAGCGTACACACAATCTTTAGTTATGTTCTCCTCTATGGGGGGGTCTCACTCGAGAGAGACATCTGCGAAGTGTTGTCACCAACCAGCCGACCAAGCATAGAAATAAATACAATATGAGAACCAGTAATAAGGAGTGCCAGAGAAAAGCAATGATATCAAAGTTGCAATATGAGCTCTGGTAAAAACATGAAATGATAACAGCAAAATTGCAATATGAGCAGGAGATAACTGGTAACTGACATTCATTAAACATGGCACGTGGAACTAGAACAGTCTACCCCAGTGATCGAAATAAAGGGTTCAGTTCGAAATTCCAACCACCTGAAGAAGGCCGGAGCGTACAACGGCCGAAACGTTGTGACAAATATCGAGACAAAGATGAGGACAATAGTCCGACTAATGTAAATACTGTACATAATGCCTCATCTCAGAAATATAGACAGACTCATACTGAAATTGATAGATAGATATGAAGATAGATAGATAGATAGATAGATAGATAGATAGATAGATAGATAGACTTCGGCCTTCTTCATTTGTCTGTCGATCCAAATAACCTTCCCAGAATTTCGAACTAAACCCTCATTATCCAAGGAGACAGGTTGTTCTCGTTCAGCTGTCGACGTCTAGTGATACCTCTTTTTTTTAAATCAGTTCTCGATTATTGCTCGCCTTGTTTCCACTGAGTCTAAATCTGCACTACCGGAGCCAGGGATTGAACTCACCATTACAATTTCACCAAATTCTCGAGTAAAATGCTTTCATCCATTATGGTACCATTGTCCATTTTGAAAATTTTCTAAAAGTTACATAGGTCAATAGATACATGAAGAAGGCCATAGAAAACAACGGCCAAAAACATAAAAATCATTCAACTAATTTACATTACACTATATACATTATTCGGAATATTGTCCTCATCTTTGTCACCATGTTTATCACAACGTTTCGGCCGTTGTACACTCCAGCCTTCTTCAGGTGGTTGGAATGGCGAACTGAAACCTTTATTTCGCTCACTGTGTCCTCAAGGAAGAGCCACATTCGTTCAGCAGATCAGTTGATATTCTCCCAAAAGATATGTAGTAAGGACCGTACACGGACACGAGTTGGCAACCAACAGATATATATATATATATATATATATATATATATATATATATATATATATATATATATATATATATATATATATATGGCGTGTTTATCTAAAAATAAATACGCTTAAAATTCACCTTCATCCCCCTGCTGTGCACCAACAGCTTAGAGGTAGATTCTCCGACAGACGCTGGGTTTCGATCCTTGCTAGAGGCAACCGAACGTCTAGCCACACTGGTGAGCTGTAATACAGCAAAATAGTCTGTCTGTTGATGACAATATATATATATCGAGAGAGAGAGAGAGAGAAGTGTTACCTGATGATCCGGAGTACTTTAAAAGGATTTTGGTGAAATAAATTATTGTAATGGTACCTTAAAGTGGTCTGTTTTTCATTATATATATATATATATATATATATATATATATAAATTAACATTGAAATCAACACCCAGAGACGACAGGTTGTTTCATGCTGGATGCAATCGTCATGCGGCCTGACGATTGCGTCCAGCATAAAACAGTCGGTCGCTTCTGTGTGTTGACTTCAATGTTCATTTTCATGTTTATATTTACATACGCTCTATCTCTGATATTGACCACTTTATCCCATAAATATAGCACACCTTAAGACTATATTTCTTCATATATATATATATATATATGTGTGTGTGTATATATATTTTATTGACTGCACAATATAGTAGGGACAGTTGGGCACCGTCTGTGTGAAAAGGAGAACCATGACACAATTCACTTCGCCAGAAATTTAGAAATAGAATGCTGTACTGCTTGGCATTCTCACTGAAAGCTCCACTTCGAATATTTTAGAGTGTTTGGGTGTCAATCTGCGGACAGTGCAGAGGATTCGGAAGGAGTTGGATGAGTCTAATTGTGATTACGAAGATAGATAGATATGACGATGTTATGCTTCCATTCCTGTTTCCACAGGGCCCCAAACTCAACACGGAGGCCTACACAAAGTGCCTTGAGGACGTAGTACTGCCCTGGGTCAAGAGGGTGACTGCTGGAAAGCCATATGCCTTGCAACAGGACTCTGCACCGAGCCACACAAGCAGGAGAACCCAGTCATGGCTGTCAGACAATTTCTGCGACCACATCACTTCTCACAGCTGGCCATCTAACTCCCTGAATTGCAAGTCAATTGTTTATTATGTATGGGGCGCAGTTGAGCGAGAGACCAACAAAACCCTTTGTAATACCAAAGATGAACTGAAGGATTATGACAGCATTCACCAACAAACAAGGAGACCGTACAGATGAGTTGAAGAGATTACGAAGTCGTCTGGAGGCCATAGTTGAAACCAATGGCGATTTTATTGAATAAATTTACTCTTTAGTATTTGTAAATATTTTTGTGTAATTTTGGTAAATATATCTTTAAAGATGAGATATCTGTTTGATTTTCATTTTTGAATAATTTAGTCTTTGGTTGTCAAATTTGGGGTTTTGTCAATATAGATTTCTCGGTTCTTTTCCATGTTTTCTTCGGCGTCTTCCTCAATCCTGTCAGAGAAATCTTCCACACCAACTTCCCTGCCAGACGACAAAGTCTCTATCAGGTTCTATCGATAGCAGAGAAGCCCTTCATATCGTTGAGTATTTCACTCTACAATGCCTTCCAGCAGATATTGCCTGGCTTGACCATTGGGACAACGATAGATTCTGCAATAAACTCAATTATATTTGTCTGAGATGAGGGATTGTAATATACACTATTTATATTGTTCGGACTGCTGTCCTCATTTTTATTGTCATATTCACTACGTTTCGGCAGTTGTACGCTCCGAACTTCTTCAGGATCTGTCTATATTTCTGAGATAAGGTATTGTAACTATTTACACTATTTACATTTACTGTTCTCCTCATCTTTATTGTCATAATTACTACGTTTCGGCAGTTGTATGTTCCGACCTTCTTCAGTACCTCTCTATATTTCTGAGATACAGGATTTACATTGTTTAGACTATTGTCCTAATCTTGTTGTTGATGACGTTTCGGCCGTTGTATCTTTCAGCCTTCTTCAAGTGTTTTACGTCGGTATTTCGAACCGAACCCACATGCCTTTTCTGGATATCTCAGTTTCAGATTTTTCCTTTTAGTAACTCAACTCTTCAACTTTTGGCTCGTCTCTGCTTTGGCCAGGTATTGAACTCACAACTCTTTGGGTCAAGTCACTTTTAGATTACTGCAACCCATAATTTAATCCATTGGTCCGTGTGTTATATATATATATATATATATATATATATATATATATATATATATATATATATATATATATATATATATATATGTGTGTGTGTGTGTGTGTGTGTGTGTGTGTGTGTGTGTGTGTGAAGAAATATAGTTTAAAGTTATACTATATTTATGGGATAAAGTGCTCAATATCAGAGATAGAGCGTATGTAAATATAAATATAAAAGTGAACATTGAAGTCAACACTGAGAGGCGACAGGCTGTTTCATGCTTGATGCACTCGTCAGGTCCTGATGATTGCGTCTAGCATGAAACAGCCTGTCGCCTCTGAGTGTTGACTTCAATGTTCACTTTTAGATATAAACATATATTAAATTTCTCGGACATTCAGGCCGGTAAATGTTGTAAATACTGTTTATTATGAGCAGAGCATTTACTTAAATAGTTCCTCTATATAAATAACGTATAACAATAAAATATATTAAAATAATTGCCGGTGCTTAGTCCATTTCATTATACATATATCGCACATTCGACCAAATATTTCACACTAAATAAGCTGCACAAATAGTTGCATAGAAACATTAAAGTTCATAATTTGTGTGTATGTTTTTTTTTTTTTAATGATGGTTTCATTATTTTATTTTTAAAAATCAAATTAATAAGTGTGCCGTGATATTTTCATTTGCTTCTAGGTGTACCCTGTTTAAAAAGTTTGGGAAATACTGTTTTCGACTGACTGTATAGAATGAAAATAAAGATTTAATTTGCTGCCGGTTAATTTCCAATGGAGAAAGATTTTGAAAAAAAAATTTTTTTCTTGCAGGCGCTTGCTCAGGCACTATCAAAACTCAGTGTAACTATGCTGAAATTCCTCTTGTTTGATGAAAATAATGAGCAGGAACAGACATGATGGCAAATGATTCTTTAATAAAGCTCTCCACGGTGATGTTTGGCTAAATTTCTATCTAATCTTAAACTCCTTTTGTAATAATCAGATGCAAATATGTGAGCAAAATACCGTCGACATCCCATAAATCTATTGACGTGACCTCTCCTCCTGTTTTAGGTTTGATTTTGCTTTGGCTGGACTCTTTCAACCTTTGGCTATCCATTGCTTTGTTGTCAGAAAGCAACTGCTAAACTCGAGTTTTATCTCAAGGGACAATACGCCTACGAGAAGCCTTCAGGATTTCAATGCCATTTATTCAAAATTTTCCTTGAAACTCATTATCTGTGGCCGATCTGATTGCAACGAACAGAAAAGTTGTTCCACTTTAAGTTTTCAGATAAAATTCAGAGAGGGTCTCACACGGAAGACCATATTTGAAAGAAGTGTACACATTTGGGTCACTGGCAAAAAGTCCATTTAATGAACATGTGGGTGAAATATTGAGAGAGGTGGGGAGAGAGAGGGAGGAATAGAAGGGGAGAGGGAGGGAGAGAGAGAGGAAGAGAGTGGGAGAGGGAGGAAGAATGAGAAAGGGAGAGGGAAAGAGAGGGATAGAAAGAGGAAAAGAGGAAGAGACAGAGATCCATTATCGATCTGTCAAGTGGATGAGTGAGATTGGTTTCCTTTGAAGAGTGCATCTGTGGCAGATGGCGTGGGGTGGTATAATGCAACAACAAAAACAATAACAACAACAAAATCCAAATAATTAAGCGCGCCTGGAAATTTGTAATTCTCAATATGTAGATGTGTATATAAGTATATTGAAATGCTTTTAAACAACTTCAATATCTTAATTATAATGCAAAGATCAAAGATTACAGAGTCTCTATACATAGAGGAAAATACGGTTTACAGAATTAATATATACATGTACTCACAAGCAACGAAAAAGAGAAAAAAAGAAGGCAAACAAAGTAAGGTACGCGAAACTCAACAATTACATAATGACTTTAATTGAATCTTAACGAAAGAAAATAACAACGTTAAACTTGAATACAAGAATATAGAAAATAGTCTGCAATAATAATAATAATAATAATAATAATAATAATAATAATAATTGTTATTAAAGACCACAAACAAAAAAAGTGCCTCCTTATTAATATGGCAGTCCCTGCTGACTGCAATGTATCTTTGAAAAAATATTCAAAAGGCTGTCAAAATACAAGGACCTTAAAATAGAAATCTCAAAAATGTAGCATATGGGAACATCAACAATCCCTGTTGTAGTTGGAGCCCTAGGACTTGTTGGAAAAGATTGAAGTAGACTAATTGAAGGGATTCCTGGAAGTTCATGCCTCAAGAAGATACAAAAAATTGTTCTGACAAGTACAGCGCTACACTTTACGAGGGGCTTTATTTATGTAATTTCTTTTTTTTTTTTTTGTCCGTGGAAAGTGTCATGATGCCATTTCTAACCTTAGGTCCCTGGGTGGGACCCGGAAAGAAATGTGTAAACACCAGAAATCAAAGAAAATTATAATAATAATAATAATAATAATAATAATATTAGGTTGGTGCAAAAATAATGACGTAATAATGTCGTTTTTTGACGTGAAAAAATACGTCAAAAAACGACATTGTTACGTCATTATTTTTGCACCAACCTAATAATAATTCACTTCAAGCAAGGCGATAATTCCCCTAAGACGGAAATGGATTATTAGTAGTGAAAGAGAAGACTTTAGAAGGAACTGGAAACACAATCATGTAGAGCAATGATTCCCAATGTGAGGCCTATGCTGCACCGGTGGGCATGGTAATATTTTGGTGGGGCATGCGTTGGATGTATACCCTTCTGCTTACTATACCAACGTGAGCTCAAATTTCATTTTGCATTATTATTTCATGATTAAAATGATCAAATTATATTAAAAAAATAATCTTACATTCAAATATTTTATATTTCTGCCTTTCAGTTCTCTATGATATGTTTTAAAACTATATATATTTAACTGTTTTTTTTGTTGTTTTTTTTTTTTTGGTGGGGTTCTTTTTTAAAATTTTTCTCTTTCATGGACGCCATGATCTTTGGAGGCTTGTTTAGAGACAAAGTTAATGGCATTTTAAGCTTCCTACACGGGAATTTCAGTACAATTTTGAATATATAAGAATTAAATATTACAGGTGTAGGGAGAGGAACCAGGATTTTTTAGTAATACCAAAGTGGGGCATGGTCCAAAATCGGTTGGGAGCCACTGCTCTAGAGAGACCAAGAGATAAACGTCTATTCCTGTTCAAAAGACAATATGTACAAGTTTGATTAAAATTATTATCCAACCATAAGAGTAATAATTTATAAAACAACACATTCAATGCATTGGTCGTTCACTATAATAAATTTGACCATAATTTTGACTTGATGCAAAGTTGTTTATGAAAAGAAGAAGTCATTTATCAAAAGGCAAAAATATATTTTGAAATGGTCATGTTAGATTTACGTTCAGCATCCTACAGCAGGGCTCAGCAACCTTTCACTAACTACGTGCCGACTTGGAAAAAAAATCATCCAATGTGCCAAACAGCACACATTTTTTTATATAAGTCAAGGTCAATATATTCATTCTGCAATAGATTTTATATAGTAATATATAGTATATATACTTTAGTATATATTAAAATTGAAACAGCTAAATATCTTCTTTGTGTTGTAGTAGTTATTGGTACGGACTTTGTGATGTCATTTGCGGCTGCGGGCCATTAGAAATTGCTTGGCGTGTGTCACGCGTGCCGTAGGTGGACGATGTCCTACATCATACTTCCTTCTCCCACAAAACTGCTGCTGATACAATGTGAGATATTTGGAAGTAAAAACAGCGACAAAACTAAAAACAAATGAATTAATAAATTTGCTGACATTGTTTTCTTCAGTCATTATGAATCATGACCTTAACAATGAGGTTCCAATTCTTAACCCGTCCTGGGTAAGACGATAAACTACATCCGTTTCCTGGGTAAGACGATAAACTACATCCGCGTCCTGGGTAAGACGATAAACTATATCCGCATCCTGGGTAAGGCGATAAACTACATCCGCGTCCTGGGTAAGACGATAAACTACATCCAACAGCAAGGCTTCTGATTAAGAGGCTTTGATGAGCGTGAAACCATCTCTTAATTGATGATGTTCCCAGTCCACCCTGAAAAGGGGTGGTAGCGCCTGTTAGGGTCCAAACTATGGGCAAATATTTAACCTCTTAACTTGGGTCAAAACACCATGAAAATGTAAAAATAGGTTTTAATACCACCAATATGCTTTTGTAAAAAAAATTGCCAGCAATAAATTTTGAAGAAAAATATTACCGGCAATACATCTTTGAAAAAATATTAGCAACAATATATTTTTGAAAAAAAAAAAAAAAATAGAATCAATACATTTTGGAAAAAATATTAGCAGCAGTTTATTTTTGAGAAAAAAGACAAAAAAAAATTGCAATAAAAATCTTGTCGGCATTAAATAAACCATTGAGGTTGGTATGCCGTAAAACAAAACAAACCAGCAAACCAAACCAAACCAAACCAAACAAAACCAAACAAAAACCTCGTGGAACACTTATATACGATCCATTGCTAAAGATGTAGATAAAACTTATCGTGTCTCTCTACCATTCCAGTAAATCCCTGATTCTTCATACCATTCTTTAGTAAGAACTAGAGCAGTTCGAAAATAGATTACTGCTGCCTTTTTGGGCGGGGGGCTGCCCAGACCTCACTTTTTAGTCTTGTCAATCTTCAGATGCGTCTCTGAGTCCTTGTAGCCGAAGAATTATTTTCCACCCCACAATAGGATGTGTCGATCCCCTCACTGGTCTATGACTACTACCATGGAAACTGCTCGGACAAAATACATTCCTTGGTACGACCAGGTCGAACCGTCACAGCTAGAAGCCGCCATTCTAACGTTCGAATGTTTGCTTTAATTCGCAATCTTCTATGTCAAATTAACAAAATATTAGGTTGGCAAAAATAATGTCGTTTTCTCACATATGTTTCTATGTGAGAAAACGACATTATTTTTGCACAAACCTAATATCATCTTTGACAGTGGATATCTTTTTTTCATTAGTGTCTAACTACTTTGAGTGGCTCTCCAGCCTTATGTTGGCGGAAATTTAAAAAATATCAAAATAAGTATCTTGTGTGTTTCCAAAAAATATGTAATATAAACAGTATATATATATATATATATATATATATATATATATATATATGTATATATAATCGTCAAAATAGACTACACGCAATGCACCACTGACCCGTATATATAAATAGCCGAGAAAAAAAGCAACACTCGTGGCCTGACGATTGCCTCTAGCCTAAAATAGACTGTCGCCTCTAAGTGTTGACTTCAATTTTCACTTTTATATTTACACACGCTCTATCTCTGATATTGAGCACTTTATCCCATAAATATAGCACACCTTAAGACTACATTTCTTCATATATATATATATATATATATATATATATATATATATGAAAAAAAATTGGGGTAGCAGATCATTATTTAAACATATATTATTAAATATAACAGACAATGAATATCTATTATGTATGATGTAACTCTAAAAAATTGACAAGGCATAGGTAGAAAAAATCTAGTCAAAGCTAATGGATAGACATTCATATAGAAATATCTATTTGCTCGACAGAAGATAAGTAAACAGAAGAAAAATAAAAAAAAGGAAAGGCTATAAACTATAATAGAAATTAATCTGGATCAATGTATTTCAACAGATGGACTGCATCAACCAGATATATTTCTAACAATTTAATTTATGTAACGGTCAATCTCTACCCAACACCTGAAGACTGCGTTGAGCAAGAAACTCAAAGTCGTGCTACCGGTGAGGGATAATATGTATTTTTATTAATATATAGTTAGATTTAAAGCATATACTTGTGGGTATACCCACAAGTATATGTTTTAATTCTGACATTTATGCTCCCCCACCATTTTAAATTTCAAAAGAGGTAACGATTTGTTTTCCAATTTCACAAATAAATCATTTTTTATCAAAAGTTATCTACCATTGCTCGATGAAGAATCGTAAAAATTCCGAAACATGGAAGTTTTTGTGTAGCGATGTAAAAATGTTTTTATTGTAATCTTTTATAATAAATATATTTTAATATTATTATATTTTTTCTCTACATTTGTTCTGCGCATTTTATAAAAGTAAATGCTAAGAATTATGGATTCTAATTCCATCGGTTCTTTCTCTTTTTTAAGATAAATATATATATCATAATATATATATATAGTAAGATATATATATATATATACATATATATATATATAAGATATATATATATATATCT
>OZ010614.1:1787064-1789564 GCA_963932145.1 Acanthosepion lycidas | reverse complement strand
CTTCAGTGTTCACTTTTATATTTACACACGCTCTATCTCTGATATTGAGTAATTTATCCCATAAATATAGTACACCTTAATAGTATAAAAGTGAACATGGAAGTCAAAACTCAGGGGCGACAGGATTTTTCATGCTGGACGCAATCCTTAGGCCGATATATATATATATATATATATATATATATATATATATATATATATATATATATATATATATATATATATATTTAATTTTATTTCACAACTAATAAAAGACGATGAAAATTCTAACTAATCCATTATTTACTATTTCACATTAGCGATAAGAATGACTGGGAGAAAATATTTTATTTACAGTTTAAAAAAAGAAATTATCCCCAATGAACCAGTAATATGAATTTTAATTTAAAACACACGAGCAAGTCTCTGGGAATCTAACATTGCAAAGTTAACTGGACGAAAAATAATGTGGAGAAAATTCAGATTCTGTGTTTTTTGTCTGATCTTAAACCTATTGTCCAGAAAATATGAAAAATTTGTCGATTTTGATTTATGCTAGAAACTATCAGCTAGTCCTAATCGAATTTAACATTAATAAAAGAATCTTTCTCGGATATATTTATCCATGGTGACGCGAGTGTATACTGGAATCACTCTAAAACATACCAAAGTGAACTTTGTACCCAGTGTCACTCCATAGTGTCAGAGTAACAATGAGCATCACTGCTGTAACAGTACAGACCTACACTGAACATTAGTTGCTTTGAAGCCTGTCACAATACATTAGGATTGTTCTGAAGGAACCATGGGATTGCTGCTGAATCTAAATCTCATGCCATGTCGTCGCAGGACGTGACCGTGCTAGCAGACAGGGCAGAGAAAGAAGGAGGATGCTCGGTCATCTGACGGAAGTCATCATCGGACACAAGATCGGAACAGTGTACTCACTCAATAATGATGAGGGTGCGGGACTTGATGACATGGATGAGAGAGTCGTGGGTCTTTCTGAGAAGCCACGTTTAGGCACCATCTAGTAAAACATAGAGACGGCGTTGTAAGCTCGGAGGTTGGTACGTCGAGAGATGTTGCGACGTCGAAATAGTGGTTTTCAGGAGTTACTCATGACACTTGCATCCATCCCACCTCTTCCGCTGACTCTTGGAGGCTGTCGGTGTTGGAAACTTTTGAGCCCAAAGAAATTACTACTATTTCCCTTTTAGGGAAATCTATGACAAAGTGGAAAAAAAGTTTTCATGTGAGGCGTTTTGTCCTTTAGAATTTAATCGAATTAAAGGGATTTCTACGTTGATGGGACTACACATTCGCACAAAAGAAGGGGACGATGAAATTTATACAATTAAATTTATATATATATATATATATATATATATATATATATATATATATATATATACAGGGTGTCCCAAAATAATGTATACACTCTTTAAATATTAATAATTAATAATACATTACCGTGATGTGAGAACTTATATGGATGAAAATATGCAAAACAGATGGAGTGGAAGAAGAGGGACCGTTGAATACTTACCTAGATCATCAGATTTGACACCCTGGCATTTCTTTTTGTGGGGTTTTCTAAAAGACAAAGTTTACAGCAGGAAACCTGAAACAATTGCTGAAATGAGAGTAGCAATTGAAGAAGAATTTGCTCAAATATCTGAGGAAATGATACTGGACGTTTGTTTCTTCAAGATATAAAAAGTGTATTGAACAGAATGGCAACCAGTTTAAGCACTTGATGTGAACTCATCATTATATGAACATTCTGCCATTGCCCCAAGTAGCTTTTATCTTATTCAAGTTAAGTTTCTATGTTTTTTGTATATTTTACACTCAAATTCTTTAAATGTGGATTCTATCTCTTGTATTAATCTTATTTACAATTCAAAATACATAAAGTGAATAAGTTATAATGATTCAAAGAGTGTATACATTATTTTAGGACACCATATATATATATATATATATATATATATATATATATTTTACATTAACTGAAAAATCATTTTTGTTTGGTTTGTTTGTTTAACGGCATATCAATATCTTATGAGTCATTTAATGCTGACATTTTACTTCGTTAGATTTGGTAATTTTTTCACAAAAATTTATTTGTTTTTTTTTTTTTATTTTTGTTTTTTAATATGAAACTTTATTCTTCCTGATAATTTTTTCAATGTATTTTTATATTTTCATGCTATGACCCCAGTTTAGGGGTTCACTATATGCCCATAGTTGACACCCTAACAGGATCCAATACCCTGTGTCAGAATGATCCTGGTAACAACAGCAATTAAGAAGTGATTCCACCATCCTCAAAATCTCCCAAAAGCTTTCATGCCGGGTGTAGTTTATCGTTATACCCAGGAAGCAACTCAGGAGTACAGCACGTAGATATGATTGGGTAGGAAAGTCGAGCCGTCGGAAATTCTGCAAGCGCCTAGGATTGATCAATATAAATCAATATAAATCAATATATATATATATATATATATATATATAT
>OZ010614.1:1739564-1782064 GCA_963932145.1 Acanthosepion lycidas | reverse complement strand
GGCTTTATGGGTTTGAAATCAGTAGAAAGCTTCTTAAAATTAGTTCCTCTTGTAAATACTTGGCCATATTTTATTCGATACATTAATATATAATAATTAACTAGTTAGCTAGTTAGATAAAAAGATAATTAGGAAAAGTAACAAGTGTAATATTTTTATCTTAAATAGTAAGTAATGGATGACCACTTATATCCAATTATGCCTGTCTGCTACACACACACACACACACACACACACCAATATATATATATATATATACATACACACACACATACATACACACACACAAACACACACACACATATATATATATACACACAGAAGCACACACACACACATATATATATACATACACACACACATATACACACACACAAACACACACATATATATATATATATACCCAAGCACACACACATATATACACACACACAAACACACATATATACACACACACACAAACACACACACACATATATATACACACACAGACACACACACACAAACACAGATATATATACACACACACACAAACACATATATATACACACACACACATGCACACACACACACGCACAAACAAACACAGATATATATATACACACACACACATATATATACACACAGACACACACACACACACACTCACATATATATATATAAAACTTTAGAATATAGACTTATATTCATATACTTACTATATTTTGGACACTTCGATGTTGCGCAATGGTTAGCAAAATGTCTGGAAGAATCAATTAAAAGAAAATAATAACTTTGATTCTCAGTCGGTGCTCCAAACTCGCTGCCTTGTGTCACATTTAAGTCACGATTACTGTGCACATCGAGGGGTCTAATATTTAGCAACTTTGTATCGCTGCATCAATTCCGACTGCGTAGTGAGTTCGATCCTTGCCGGGTGCATCATACTTTAGTGAATTGCTGTATTTTCATAGAATGTTCATTTGAATTCCGTGTTTGGGTGCGCGCGTGTGCGGGTAATAAAATAATAATTTAAGCAAATTTCAGAATCCCCCCCCCCCACCCCAAAAAAAGTTGCACACACGGACGCACACAAAGATGGGGGTGTGCGGGTGGAGTGGGGGGGGGCTTATAAAAGCCGGCGAATGAATAAATATCATTAAAAGTTTTACATGCCATGACAGCTTCTAGTTTTCTTTTTATGCGCATAACGGAAATCATAAATGAAATGTTTACTTTGCTAAAAACTTTTCTTACTTTTTATTCTGAGGAAATAAAATTTGCATAGGATGCATAAAGTAAACCTTCCTCTCTTTCTCCCACCTTTTTTTTTATCTATCTATCTATCTATCTATCTATCTATCTATCTCATTTTTTTCATCTTTTTCTTTCATTCTTTCTTTCTTTCTTTCTTTCTTTCTTTCTTTCTTTCTCATTCTATTCAACTTTTTCTCTTTCTTTATTCGATCTATCTATCTATCTCATTCTTTTCATCTTCTCTCTCTCTGTCTATCTATCTATCTATCTATCTATCTATCTATTTATCTATCTCATTCTTTTCATCTTCTCTCTCTCTATCTATCAATCTATCTATCTATCTATCTATCTATCTCATTCTTTTCATCTTCTCTCTCTCTGTCTATCTATCTATCTATCTATCTATCTCATTCTTTTCATCTTCTCTCTCTCTCTGTCTATCTATCAATCTATCTATTTTTTTCATTTATTCTCTCTTTCTCTCTCTATTTCTCTCTCTCTTTCTTTCTTTCTTTCTTTCTCATTCTTTTCATTTTTTCTCTCTTTCTTTCTTTTTTCTATCTTATTCTTTTCATCTCTTTTATCTATCTATCTATCTATCTATCTATCTATCTATCTATCTATCTCAGCCTGTTCATTATTTATCTATCCATGTGTCTAGGTATGTATATATATATATATATATATGCGTGCATGTGCATAAGTGAGTTTTTATGTTGATATGAACACGTGAATGCATTCTACAGAAAGATTTTAATATTTGGCAAGTCTAATGTTATCTACAACAGGGATTTTGCACGGGAATGTAGGAAATTATCATTGAAAGACTTGATTTAAAAAGATAATTTGTTTTACGTTGACCACAAAATATTTAACTACAATAAGTACTCTCTCTCTCTCTCTCTCCCTCCTCTCTCTCCCTCCCTTCTCTCTCTCCCTCCCTCTCCCTCTACCTATCTCTCTCTCTCTTTCTACCACTATAAAAAAACAATAAAATATTGTGGAAGCAATTTACATCAAACGAAAGCAAGTCGCTATCAATAAAATGTATTTAAATTTCGACGCGCACATGCTTTTGAACTGCAAATTAATTTTACCAGCTTGACACTAAAATGTATTGCACAGTCATAACATGTGAACCCAAGTTGATTTTCATAATTCAGATCATTTACTGCATCTCTGCTAAACTTGCTATCGCTCGACATGGGTGATAAGTTAGGAATAGCTAGCTAGCTAGCTAGCTAGATAGATAGATAGATAGATAGATAGATAGATAGATAGATAATGAACAGACTGAGATAGATAGATAGATAGATAGATAGATAGACAGACAGACAGACAGACTGAGATAGATAGATAGATAGATAGATAGATAGATAGATAGATAGATAGATAGATAGATAGATAGATAACCAGTCTAGTGAGGCAGTCTATAAACATCGCAGGAGGAAGTAAGTACCATTTTTTTAGATGAGACTTTTAGAGGCCAAACCCAACTCAATGACGGAGGGTAGTTGACGAACTATTGGAGAGTAATGTATTGTTAAAGATAAAAGTTTCAAGTCTCCTGTTACTCGTTTGCCTTCACGAGTTATCGTTAATCACCAACCCGATTTCATTATAAAATAGATATTGAAATTACATTGTTTAAAAGCAATCGACACTGTATTCCATTTTATTTTAAATCTGGGAAACAACTTTCAAGTCATGTGTGATTTATTATTAAACCACAGGAAACAATCAGAGCAAAGACAAAAAATTAATTAACCGTTACTCTCGTTAATTGCCCGTTACTCTCGTTATTTTTGTTCATCATCATTATTTTCGTTAATTTTCCGTTACTATCGTTACTCTCAATAATCGACCGTTACTTTCGCTAATCGATCGATACGTCGTTACATTTGTTAATTGCCTGTTACTGCCGTTATTTTTTATGATTATCGTTACTTTCGTTAATTGTCTGTTACTCTCGTTATTCCCTTTCGAATTCTATATCTGTTAAATTTTATTTTGTTTTCTGAAAAGTAAACAAAATAATTTAAATTACAATATATGAGGTAAAATAATACAGGAGGCTGAAAACAGCTGCGCCCTAAAGGTGTAAACCCTAAAAATGGAAATGTAGAGCAAAAAATATTTTGGAAAACACTAAAAATACAATCTACCTTACTACCCGGGTTACAACCGCAAGATCTTCTCGGACAAATAGAATGAACCATTCAATGGATTCTACCACTATCAAGGAACACCGAAAAGTAGGAAGAATGGTGAAAAAGGGGGAGGGTAAAAACAACACGAAGGAGAAGTAGGAGAAAGGCGAGTGAAAGAAAAGGAGAAATGGGCAAGAATGAAAGGAAAAAATATATTTCAGTGACAGAAACGGACATATATATATATATATATATATATATATATATATATATATATATATATATATATATATAAACAATAAAATGCAAAATCATCTCATATAGGGAATAGCCGATTTCGGTAGACGAAGATAATATCGGTTGTCTGCCATATCAACCCGAATGTCTGCCATATCAACACATTTCTGACACGAACTCAGTTCACAACGGGGTTGATTTGGGATTTTATTGTTTATTAATTATTTGCTCTGTAATAATACATTGAGCTCTTTTTGTTGATCAGTTTTAATATTCATATTACGAAGATCCACTTGGATTATATACCAACTGATTTGTTACCTTTACTACCTCTCTCTTTCAATATATATATATATATATATATATATGTGTGTGTGTGTGTGTGTGTGTGTGTGTGCGTAAAGTATAATATATGATATAGAATAATATATTGAAAAATGAGGCTGAAAACAGCTGCGCCTAAAAGGTGCTCAAGACAAAATTCCAAAAACAGAAATGTAGAGCAAAAATATTTTGTAAAGCACTAAAATACATTCTACCTTAATAACCGGGTTACAACCGCAAGATCTCCTCAGACAAGTAGAAAAATTATTTGACTTACCTGAGGAGACCTTGAGATTTAAAATAGGATATTAATGTAGTTTAGCATTTTTGAATATATATATATATATATATATATATATACCTGTAAATTATCATAGTCGTACGGGCACTACACGTAGTCCAGTCAGAGTAGAAGTGGGTGTGTCTTCGGGATGGCGGGGGGAGCAATGAATTCATACCTTTCTCCCAGTCTATTAACACGTAAATGAATATGATGAATACGAACTCGGCCTTCCGATTCCTCAATCAGATATGCAATCCATTAACCCCCCCTCGTACTTCGCATTCATATATATACATATATATATATATATATATATATATATATATATATATATATATATATATATACACACACACATATATACACATACTTATATATATATATATATAACTATATATATATATATATAACTATATATATATATATATATAACTATATATATATAACTATATATATATTTATAACTATATATATATGTATATATATATATATATGTGTGTGTATATATATATATATATATATATATATATATATACACACATACACACAGACACCCATATATATATATATATTAGGTTGGTGCAAAAATAATATCGTTTTCTCACATAGTAACATATGTTAGAAAACGACATTATTTTTGCACCAACCTAATATATATATATACATACATATATATGCATACATCTCTCTCTCTCTCTCTCTATATATATATATATATATATATATATATATATATATATATATATATATACTTACCGGGTGTAACATCAAAAGTGTTCAAATCATGTAACAGTAAAATCGTGCCACTTAGAAATGATTAAAGATATCTTACTTATGTGTGTGTGTGTTTGTGTGTGTGTTTGTGTGTGTGTGTGTGTGTGTGATTTTCCAATTTATTCAAGATGATCTTCGCACTCTCTAACCGTCTAACTTTCTATCCTGGAGTAACAAAGTGCCTCACACGTTTCACGTACTATTCCATTTTCAAGCTTTTTTTTTTTCAAAACTCTTTGGATTGTCATAGCTGAAACTATTCATGTACCAAACGTCTTATATATTCAGTTGAATCTTTTATACCTGATCTCCGTAAGTCTAATCTGAAATTATGATCCCTTTTCCTGTTGTGATCTCCTGATCTAATTTTCCTCTGCTGTATATATATATATATATATATATATATATATATATATATATATATATATATATTGATGTGCACATTTGTATAAACATAAAAATTGTCAGTGAGTTAGACACACACATATACACAAACACAATCTAATACGCAGACAGTTATAGTTATTTTATTAAATGCTTTTTGTAACAAATTAAAGTAATATGAAACCATTGCAAGTCGTCGCTAATATGGTACGACTTTGTATAATATAACTTAAGCACAACAGAGCCATTTATTTATATATGTATATATGTGTGTGTGTGGTGCCAACGACTATATGAAATCATATTCAACTCTTGAGTTACTCATAAGAATAAATAATAAAAATAATAATAATAATAATAACCCTTAGACACTCCAATTACTCTTTCGTCCTGAAAACAAACTCACCCGTCTTTCCCGATACATACATTTTCACTGAGATAAAAAAAAAATACCAAAGTCTGCAACAATAACGTTGACTGTAGAAAATGTGCAAATTTGGCTTTTCGCCTTTTTTTTTTTTCACGCTGCCCTCCAAATCCCAGTTTTTCTTCTATCATTGAAATTCCTCTCCAAATCCGGTCTATGACGATGTGTAAATGCTACGACAACCGTTCAAACAAAAGAGACGACCATATTGCAAGGCCGCTTCTGCCATAAAAAAAGACATTGATTGGTGGGAACAGTTAAGAGTGAGCCAGCCACAGACTATAAATATTTTAACATCGAAAAACTAGAGACGTGCGCATACATCACGAGGCTGAATCCGCGCCGTTCGCTAATAATTTTTCTTATATCAACAACGATTTCTGTCTGTGGAGACGACCAAATAACAGACGAAATATTTGATTGCCTGAAAATACCTCTCCGTTTAATAATAATAATAATAACAATAATAACAATAATATCGACAAGGCAGTTCCTGCAGACTGTTATGTATCTTTGAAGATCTTCAAATCTCTATCAAAATACAAGGATCTTAAAGTGGAAATCTCAAAAATATGTCGCATGTAGACATTAATAATTGCAGTTGTGTTTGTAGCCCTGAGTTTAATTGAAAAAAAGTCTGACAATGAATGGATCCCAAGCAGCTTATGTGTTAAATAAATAAATAAAAAAAATATATTGTTCTCCCAATTAAAGCCCCCTCCTTACGAAGGGCGTTATCTATGTAAAATGCGTGTGAGCTTAGTTTTGTTTTTATCATTTCACTTCAGGCAAAGCAATAAAGCCATTAAGACAAAAGCGCTTACTGAGTATGAATGAACACGACAACTAAAATCATTATTAAGAAGTGAACAAAATAAAAGAAGAGGAATCAGGAAGACAGTAGATAACGATTGACATTACATTTAAACTTTTGAATATCAAAGTTGATAGGAAAGCAAGAAGTCGGAAGAGAGTTCCACAAGTGTTAAGTACGAGAGAAGGAAATGTTAACATAGAACTTACGGTTACGCCTACCTAATTTAACTGTAAAGTGTTAAGACTTTGTTGCCGATATAGTACCGCGCTTAAATTCATAAATTTTGGTACCCTAGAGGAAAGCTCATCAGTAAAATTACTATGAAAGTATTCATAGCAATGACACGGAAGTTACATTATCGTTGTGGGAAAATAACTGAAACCAAGATGCCAGGTAAGGAGCAATAACATTGCAGATTCTTATTCGGATTTTATCAATAATTTCTAAATATATTTACCATATCCGGCAGCTATTAGGTTGGTGCAAAAATAATGTCGTTTTTTGACGTATTTTTTAACGTCAAAAAACGACATTATTACGTCATTATTTTTGCACCAACCTAATGTATTCAAAGCCTGGACGAATTGTAGACTTATAAACAATGTAAAATATAATAAGTTGCCTAGAATGACACACTGAAGCAACTTTCCTTGCAGTAGACCTAGCAGTTGATTCAATATAATCTTTCGATTTCATGACAACCAAGAAGGTTAACCCGACAAGACGCAACAAGTCACTCTTTTGGAGGTTAGCATCAGCCATTCTTATGAGAGACAGAAAGAGGTCTCAGATGATTAACAAAGAGAAGTTTCGTTTTAGAACCGTTAAAATTTCTTTTAAGTCATTTCACTCCAAGCAAGGCGGGAATGCCACCAGTACGCAGGGGTTTACAGAGAGTGAAGGTGAGAGAAAAGACTGTTTATAGGGATGAGGAAAGTATAGAAGCTGAACGGGCTTGAAGATGATAGAAAATGGCGATTGACGTTGCATTTAAATTTTTGAAGATTGTAGTTATCAGGGAAGCAAGAGAACGGAAGGAAATTACACAGGCGGAAAGTGCGAGAAAAGAAACTGGTTGAATAAAAGTGGTGATTACATTTACTTACACTATTTACATTATTCGGACTATTGTTCTCATCTTTGTTGCCATATAAAGCAATAATAACAACGAAAAATGCAATATGAACTCTGGTAAAAAACATGCAATGATAACAGCAAAAATTGCAATATGAGCACTGATGAAAATGGGTGCTGAAATTAAGTTTATAAGTCCTAGAAATTGATACACAGATGTCCTTAACGACAGATGGCACAGTGGGTAAAGGCGTTAGTTAGAGCCAGTAACAGGACCCAAAGAGCGTGAGTTCAATATCCGGTTAAGGTGGTGGAGAACTTGGAGAGGTGAATTAACAGGAGACAACTAGAAGAGTCTACCAGGCAGTTCGACAGTCCAACCACGGCCGAAACGTCCAACCACCACCGAAACGTTGTAAATAAATATGGCAAAAAGATGAGAACAATAGTCCGAATAATGTAAATAGTGTACATAATACCTCATCTCAGAAAAATAGACAGATATATTTACTTAATCCAACAGTATGTAGGGAGCTAGATACCAGTCTAGTAGCACGTTTAAACTCACGTAGTCCGGGCAGCAGGATAAAAATTTTTGCCATGAGAATATTTGTAAAGCCACGTGAGAATGTGACCGAAGTCGAGATGCCCAATCAAGTTACATTTTCAGATCCTTTGGATTTTGTCAAGGCCCTCGAGATGAGTAGTAACACCATGGCAACAGTATTCAATGCATGGACGAATGGTATATGCAAGAAAACGGAAGCAAATTCCACAATATGTTTTGTCCATATCGTGGAATTATTGAGGAGAAAAAGAAACTCATAATTTAGATAAACTTCGCAATGTTTATGAAAAAAAAATAAATAAATAAAAACAGCCTCACCGGCTACGCTTCCCCACGACATCGATAAACTACAACATACGACTAATAAGAGGTTTTGTATTTGTATGATTTTTAATATGTTTTGCAACTAAAATATTTTTTGTTTTTTGCTCCTATTTTTTCTATATATGTTAAGCAAATATTAAGCCGACTGTACTGTAGTAGGCAGTGTTTGACTTAAAACCTGTCGAACGTAACCAGAAGAAACAAATAAATGTGTAGAAAGATGATAAAAAATGGTATCGAACGGAAGGAAAACATAAAAAACTATTTTAAAAATAATACATATAATGTCTAAAGAAAGATAAAAAAAAAATATTGCAAAATTAATTACAGGTCGACGTCCAATGGATGGACTCTGACGAGAGAAACCTTTTGGCACGGCACAGTGACCTAACACTCCTTGCAATAGATGCAGCTATTGGTTCTATGTAGTCGTTCTACTTCAAGTCAGTTGAAAATTTGAGGCCAAGAAGGTGCAGTGTATTGCTTTTCATGAGTCTAGCAACTGCCATGCTGATAGTGGACAGGAAAGTTTCTCTGTGGGGGTCAAATAAAAGCAGTTTCGTTTTGGAATTTTAAAATTTACAAGCCAATTCCTGCCCCAGTTAAACACTGATTGGAGGTACTTTTCAATAGCAGCGGCCAGGTTAACTTTGTGAACTCTGAAGGATTTGCTATTGAAACAGGATTAAATGGTAGTGCCATCAGCATAAATGTCTACTTAGGATTTAGGAACACACGCATTTCTGTAAAAGGATCTGAAAGCGAGCCTGTTCAATACAACCTTCATGATTTGATAGAAATGATTGGATTAAATCAAACAATCGTCCAGTAAAACCCTAGCCCTGGAGTTTATGTAGAACGAGCGACACGAAAGCCATACTGTTTGTCAGTGAGTAGGCTGTGAGAGGTAAGATGTTTAACCTCTTCACTGTTGATTAAAGCCTCGAGTATATTGCCGAAAAGCAGTAGGATACTAATAGGGTGTTAGAGGGGTCAGAAGGTCCTCCAGTGTTCTTAAAAACGGGAACTACAAAGGAGAACTTTCAACAAGCAGAAAGCAGTGAGGCAATAGTTGTAGAGTTTGGAGAGAACTGAAGCCAACTTCGGGAACATTTCTTTAGGGTGACGGCTGGAATCACATCACCTCCGCTTAACTTATGGGAGTTTAATTTAGAAATAATGTCCGAGGTTATATATGTTTAGGAGCGAACAAGTCTGTTGGAACGGAGATAAATAGAAAAAGCACAAACTTTTTTTTTTTTTTTTTTTCATAATTTCACCCCAATCAAGGTGATAATGCCACTAAGACGAAAAGGATTACTGCGAGTGAAAGAGAATGAGAAGATTTAAGAATGAACTGGAAACTCAGTCCTAAACAGGAGACAAGGGATAAAGCTCTACTGTTCAAAAGATCGGAGAGGAGTGTGAACCGGGTGATAGGTAGATCTAAATAATTCTGTTGGGGATAGAATAAATAAATAAAAAATTAAAAAAATATATAGTAAATAAAATTTCAGAGTTTAGGCGGAGACATTAGAAGTATAGAAATGAAGTACACTTTAGAAGGAGCCGGAAACACAATCCTATACAAGAAAAAAGGGATAAAGCTCTAATCCTGTTCAAAAAATCAAGGAAGATGGGGAAACCGGACGATAGGCGAACCTATCTGCTTTTATTACTCTTAATTATGGAGAAACGCGCATGCGCAATGAAAGAAAGGAAGCAAAGAAATATTTCACATCAGACAGTTTTTCACCAAGTTACAAGCACACATATATTTTGCGACAGTCTACATTCTTGAAAGTAAGAGCATTACCTATACCGTCAGCCATTTTTTGTTTAGACGTTAATAGTAACGATAAGAAATGTAATTATTTATTTTCACCAAGCTTTCATTTTTTCAATCACACTCACACACACTCACACACACTCACACACACATACACTATATATATATATATATATATATATATATATATATAGAGAGAGAGAGAGAGGGGGAGAGAGAGAGATTTTCGTCGATTAGTTAAGACAATTAGTTATGACCAACAGGTCGTAAATTGATCTGGTCGGACGTCGACCTCTAATTAATTTTGCAATATCTTTTTATTTTTTTATCTTTCTTTGGACAATATATGTATTATTTTTTAAATAATTTTTACGTTTTCCTTCCGTTCGATACCATTTTTTATCATCTTTCTACACATTTATTTGTTTCTTCTGGTTACGTTCGACAGGTTTTAAGTCAAACACTGCCTACTAAAGTACAGTCGGCTTATTAGAAAAAATAGGTGCAAAAATCAGAAAACATTTTAGTTTCAAAACATACTAAAAAACATACAAATACAAAACCTCTTATTAGCCATAGGTTGTGGATTATCGATGTCGTCAGCTGGGGAAGGGTAGCCGGTGAGGCTGTTTTTTTTTTTTTTTCATAAACATGGCGAGGTTTGTCTGAATTATGCGTTCCTGTTTCTCCTCAATAATTTCACAAAATGGACAAAACACATTGTGCGCTATCCGTTCACTCCTTGCAAGTCGTTGGCTGTTTGGGTTCAAGCCTTCAAAATGTGAAAGGTGAGGGTTTATTCATCAGAAATAAACCTTCTTATAATCCCTTATGCGTAAATTTCCTTTCTGGTTCCGCCTCCTCCTCCCCTCTTCTTTCGCTGCTTTTTCTCTTCTTTCTTTTTCTTTCTTTCTTATTCTTTTCTTTCTTCTTTTTTTTCTCTTCTTATTTCTTCTTCTCTTCTTTCTTTCTTCCTCTTCCTCTTCTTCTCTTCTTTCTTCTTCTCTTCTTCTTTTCTTTCTTCTTCTTTTTCTCTTCTTATTTCTTCTTCCCTTCTTTCTTCTCTTCTTTTTTCTTCTTTCTTTCTTTCTTTCTTTCTTTCTTCTATTTCCCTCTTTCTTTTCATTTCTTCTTCTTCTTCTTTCTTCTTCTTTTCTTCTTCTTTCTTCTTTTATTTTCTTCTTCTTTTTTCTCTTCTTATTTCTTCTTCCCTCCTTTCTTCTCTTCTTTTTTCTTCTTTTTTTCTTTCTTCTATCTCCCCCTTTCTTTCCATTTCTTCTTCTTCTTCTTCTTCTTCTTCTACTTCTTCTTCTTCTTCTTCTTCTTGTGGGATTAGCGCTTCATTTGTAAGTTCTCCAGTTTCTATGTCTTTCTCCTCGGCATCTTCCACTTAACACTCCAAAGAAAGGGGGAGTGGCCAGTCTTACTATATTTTCCGAATCATTTCAAGTTCATGTTCACTGTTACATCCAACCTCATTAACACAATTTATTCCAGATGCCATTCAAGTATCTCTTTCTCACAACCTCCAATTCGAAAACGAGATTCTTGATGCACATAAATGGTTGAACTGTTTCCAAAAGTCTCGTAGTGATACTTCTGGGTCGCTTTCTGTAGAGGCTATGGCTTTCCTGAAGGTCGTTCGGAGATAGTCGCCTGTGAATGCAACAATCAAACCTTCGTTGAGAGACTGGATGTCTGGAGTCGTGCTTGGCGGCAACATAAATAAAATAATAAAACATTTGAAGGTCGGAATGGTGATCGTCTAGATGTGGTAGATGTGCATTATCCACCATCAATAAAATTCTGAAAGAACTCCTCTCCCTAAGCAATATCCACGAATTTAAGGGATAAAACATTTAAAAAAAAAAACAGTCTTCAAACAGTGATTGCATTATCCATGCTTTACGATCAGAACGAAAGTAAACGGGTTGTATGTGTTTGTTTACACGGGTTTTCTGAATTTTAAATTTAAAAAAAAAGGCTTAAGCTTAAATTAGCTGATAATTTAAATTCAGGCATGCTATTGGGTTCCCTTTGGCTGTTAATGCGAGCTGGCATCCGTCTCAAAACAATCCTGTTTCGACCATCTGTTGATCTAGAGTCCCTTCACACGTAATTACTTGAACCAGACTTTCAAAAATCTTAGAAGCTCCTTCCTCATCTGCATTGGTTGTTTTTCCAGCCATACGAATATTACGGAATCTTTCCTTGAATCTCTTGAAGCAGCTAGTATTTCAATAAAACAATCAACGCATCTTTCTTATTTCCTACCAATACAAACGTCATTTTGTGAATATCTACTTTGAGTAGAAGCTTCGTTCTGTTAAAACTTGGCTCTCCATAAAATAAGGTGTAAGAAAATGCCGGACAAAATAATTCATTGATTCCTATGAAATTATTTTGTTTATGCTTCAGAGACAAAAACTAGGAGCATATATGGGCTTTCGGGAAATACGGAACGGGTAGAGAGGTGTATTATTCAAAAAGGGTAATTTAACCTCACTGGGATGTGACGAATGGATCAGATGGGTGTTTCTCCTACAGTGGGGGATACAAGTTCAAACGCTGACGGAAATCGCATTTTCATTATGAAGTCTCCAGAATACCCACGCCGATAGACATATACCCTTGTGCAAAATAATTGTAACAACTGCTTTAGTTTTCCTTCTTTCGACATGCGGTCAGTTTTAGATACCACTAGAGTGACAGTGCGTAAGCGATTTCTATTTTTTCATCACATTAGGTCATTTGCAGTGGTGCACAGCAATATGAATCTATTTTCGGTATGTATGATGAAATGTCTTTGGCCTTGAAAAAATATTGCGTCATCCGTGAATGCATCAGATTTTCATCACGCTCAGACACTATTATCTCGACTGTTGATTAGTTGTCCTACGACCATTATCTGCGATGGACGTTACTTCCAGGGAGCATAGAAAAATTGTAACGCTGCACGAATACACTGGCAAACCTTACTAGTGAATAAATGAAAGTACGATAGACTATCTCTGAAACTCTCCCGGCATAAATCCAGTCAAGAATCTGCAAGGAACGACTTCGTGGAAAATACGAAGAAAAGTAAATAATAATGGAATTATTCGTTTCGTTTCAATTAATTTGCACAGGGGTGTAATTTACACATTAAAAAAAAAACAAAAAAAAAACAACAGGCGGCTGCAAACTCCTGAAAACAACGTTTGGGGTAGTAGTATATAGGCAGATATTTTGATATTTCATTGATGAACACGGAAAAGATGTAGTTTCAGAAGTTGAATAAGTCTATTCCATAAAGATGTCTACATGGCTAAAAGTACTCAGGGAAACATGTCGGAAATACATCTATAATATTGAACATCGTGTCACAAAACATGAAAATTAAAAAAAAAATAATGGAAAAATCAAATGTATAATAGTCTTCAAGAAATTGCCGTTCGCTTTCTTTCTTTCAAGGTCTCACTTCCTTTCTCACCTACCCTCTCTTTATTTCCCTGTCTATCCATTTCTCTATCTCTCTCTTTCCTTCTCGTTCTCTCTCAATCCCTTCCTTTCTTCACCACCCTCTCTTTATTTCCCTGTCTATCCCTTTCTCTGTCTCTCTCTGTCTCTCCCTTTCCTTCTCGTTCTCTGTCAATCTCTTCCTTTCTCCTCCAACCTCTTTTTATTTCCCTGTATATCCCTTTCTCTTTCTTTCTCTCTTTCGTTCCTTCTCTCTCTCTCTCTCTCGCTCAATCTCTTCCTTTCTCCACCTCCCTCTCTTTATTTCCCTCTCTATCCCTTTCTCTCTCTCTCTCTCGTTCCTTATCGGTATATCCCACTCTCTGCCTTTCTCCACCTCCCTCTCTTTATTTTCCTGTCTATCCCTTTCTCTTTCTTTCTCTCTCTCGTTCCTTATCGGTCTCTCTCAATCTCTTCCTTTCTCCACCTCCCTCTCTTTATTTTCCTGTCTATCCCTTTCTCTTTCTCTCTCTCTCTCTCTCGTTCCTTATCGGTCTCTCTCAATCTCTTCCTTTCTTGCCCTCCTTTATTTCACTGTATATTCTCTTTCTCTCTCTCGTTCCCCCACCCAATCACTTCCTATCATCCCTTTCTCCTCCATCCTCTCTTTATTTCTTTTTTTATATCTCTTTGTTTTTCTTTCTCTTTCTCCCCCTCTCTCTCTCTCTTTCTCGTTCCTTCTCGTTTTCTTTCAATATTTTTCTTTCCTTTCTCCCACACTCTCTCTTTATTTCCCTTTATATCCTTTTTTCTTTTCTTTCTCTATCATTATTTAATACTTTCTCTTTCTTTCTTTCTTTCTTTTTCTTTGTCACCTCTTTCTTCAGATCCCTCCTCTATTTCTGATTATCTTTTCTCTCCCACTACCCTCTCCCTCCTTCTTTTCCTTCCATTTCTCCCTCTCTCTATCTCATTCCTTCTCATTCTCTCTCAATCTTCCTTTCTACCATAGTCTCTGTTTATTTCTCTTCATGACCCTTTGCCTTTCTTTCTTTGTCTCATCCTTTCTCGCTCTCTCAAAATCCCTTTCTTTCTCTCCAGCTCCCACTTTGATTATTTTCCTCTCTCCCTTTCCTCTTTATCCCCCTCTCTCCCTTCCTTTCTATCGTTCACTCTCTTTCTCTCCCTCTCCTTCTTTTTGTTTATATATCCAGTTACTTTTTCTCGTTATATCTTCTTTTCTACATATCCTTGTGTTTCATTCTCATTCGACCTTTCCCGGTAGGGAAACGGTTACCAAAAGACGGAAACACCATCTCTATTCCAAATAGCATTTAGGAAAAGAAAATAATTCGGACTTTATTTTATTTTATCTATTTTTTTTTTTTTTTTGTTCCAGGAAATTTCCTTCTTTCATTTTTTGTTGTTTTTTTTTGTTTTTTTTTAATATTTCTTCTAATATTCAATAATTTCAACCACATTAACCAACAGAATCTTGACATTGACAACACTAGAATCTTTTCTACACAAATCCGTTTCTTTAAAAAGAAATGATATATATATATATATATATATATATATATATATATATAACAGAAGCAATATTCTAAGTATGGACGAATGTTAAACTTATATTAGGTTGGTACAAAAATAATGACGTGATAATGTCGTTTTTTGACGTTAAAAAAACGTCAAAAAACGACATTATGACGTCATTATTTTTGCACCAACCTAATAGATATGAATAATAGGTTTTGGAGAGAAAATATCCATCTGCAGACGAGTTACGGGGGTGAAAGGTCAAAATAAAACAAAAATAACTGGTAAAATATATTTTATGAAATCGTCTTTTAATAATAGTAAGGACTTTATATTAAAAATATCACATGCAAAAACCTTTGAATAATAGAAAAGAATTAGCATCTAAAGACCCACGTGTGAAAACCTTTTAACAAGAATGAGGACTTTAAATTTAAAGATTAATGCATGAAGACCATTTAATAACAGAAAGGATTTTCCATTGAAAGACTTGCATCTTCGCAAGAGACAAATCTGGCGAGAAATGGAATTTTCTGCTGACATATTTCGATTAGCACCTGTGCAGTCCTTAATTTTGACTGTTATCCTTATCTCCATTGCCATATTCACAACGTTTCAGCCGTTTTATGCTCCGTCCTTCTTCAGGTGATTGGAATTTCGAACTGAACCCTTTATTCCGTCCACCGGGGTAGACAGTTCTAGTTCCACGTGCTATGCCTCTTCCGGATAGCACAGTTATTACTCAACACTCCAAGAAGAAGTCCGGAGCGTACAACGGCCGGAACGTTGTGAATATGGCAATGGAGATGAGGATAACAGTATGAATAATGTAAATAATGCAAGTAATCATAATACCTCATCTCAGAGATATAGACAGATATATAGAGAGACATAGACATAAAGGCCGGAGCGTACAACGGCCGAAACGTTGTGAATTTGGCAATGAAGATGAGGATAACAGTCCGAATAATGTAAATAATGCAAGTAATCATAATACCTCATCTCAGAGATATAGACAGATATATAGAGAGACATAGACATAAAGGCCGGAGCGTACAACGGCCGAAACGTTGTGAATTTGGCAATAAAGATGAGGATGACAGTCCGAATAATGTAAATAATGCAAGTAATCATAATACCTCGTCTCAGAGATTTAAACAGATTTAAACATTTTGAATTTGTAAAAACTTAATGTTTGAAAGCTAATGTGTAAAACCTTTTAATAATGGTATTCGTATCCCTATTCCATTGGAGAAAAAGTGGTTGCAGGGGCATCACACACCTATTGAAGCCACATCAGGTCTGCTTCTTGGGCAAGACAACCTGACGAAGCTCAATCCTCTCTAGATTTGTCTGAATTCATAGTTTTTCTTCTACTAGAGCCCAATCCGTCTTATTTACTTATATAGTAGAGGGAAATGGATTCATGCCTTTCCCAATTGTATAGGCACGTAAGTGAATGTATTAAATTCGGGTGGAATTCGAACTCGGTGCTCTGATGGTACAATCCATACCGCTTGCCATTTAGCCACTCTTTTCCTGGAGTTTCTATTTTTCTTATTTTTAAACTACAAGACAATGGTAGAAAAATTACAAAAAATATTTAAATAGTCACTTGTGAAATCATTCTAAAAATAGTGAACTTAAAACACGCACATACACACACATATAGATATATATAGAGAGAGAGTGAGAGAAAGTGTGTGAGTTTATGTGTGCGAGAGAGGGTGTGTGAGTGTATGTGAGAGAGAGTGAGTGAAAGAGCATGTATGCGTGAGAGAAAGAGTGTGTGAAAGTGTGTGAGTGTATGTGAGTGTGAGTGTATGTGTGTGTGACAGTGTGCGAGCGTATGTATGGGAGAGAGACTGTGAAAGTGTTTGAGTTTATGTGCATGTGTGTGTGAGAGAGAGAGAGAGAGTTTGAAAGTGTGTGGGTGTATGTATGTGAGAGAGAAAGTGAAAGTGTGTGAGTTTATGTGTGTCTGAGAGAGAGTGTGAAAATGTGTAAGTGTATGTGTTTGTGAATGTTTGAGTGTATGTGTGAGAGAGAGGGTGAAAGTTGGTGAGTGTATATGTGTGCGTGAGAGAGAGTGTGAATGTGTGTGAGGATATGTGTGTGTGTGAAAGTGCAAGTGCATGTATCTGTGAGAGAGTGAGAGTGAAAGTGTGTTGAGTGCATGTGTGTGAGAGACAGTGTGAAAGTGTGTGAGTGTATGTGTACGTGAAAGCGTATGAGTGTATGTATGTGAGAGAGAGAAAGTGAAATTATGTAAGTGTATGTGTGTGTGAAAGTGTGTGAGTGTATGTATATCAGAGAGAGAGAAAGTGTGTGAGTGTATGTGTGTGTGAGAAAGAGATAGAAAGAGCGAGAAAAAAAATGGAGTCTTCTATTTGCAAACGGGCCTCTTTTTCACGCACCTAATAAATTAAATGAATACGCAAAGGGGATTAAATGTCTGTCACTTTTACTTGGTTCCTAGGACATACCAGGATCTATTTTTTGATTTCCCAAAGTAATCAGCAGCTAAGATGCTAGCTGCTACAATATATCACAGAACGCGTGTTGTTCATTTGACAAAGTTTTAAAATACTGCTAATCGGCCAGTGTTACGGGTATCACGTTTTGTCTTTTCTGGTCATCCATACCTCGAGAGTGTTTACCCAATGTAGTAGCCAGGCAAAAAATCAACATTATGAAATAAATCCTAACAAAATAGAACAAAAGAAATATTTCAATTCTTCGGCGTGCTTTTCAAATCTATTTTTTCAATAGGTTAGAGTTATTTTTGATTTTATCTGTCGATTTAGAAGAAGACTTTCATTGGTCAAAAAGATTTTGACCAATTAAACAATGTCTTATTATTTCACATTTATATTTGACGTTGAAATGACATTTTACGATCTGCATTCAACGCAAAGGTTACTCGCAAACTATTATCCAATGCATGCACACACACACACACACACACACACACATATATATATATATATATATATATATATATATATATATATATATACACACACACATACTACAAAATGAAATAAGTTCGACAATTATTTTAATATATTTTATTGTTATACGTTATTTATATAGATACAAATATTTAAGTAAATGCTCTGTTTATAATAAACAGTATTAACAACATTTACCGGCCTGAATGTCCGAGAAATTTTGATAGAAAATATGCGTCCTCAGACATGATTCGAACCTGTACCCTACACTGAACCGTCATATAGGAGGACATGCTATATATATATATATATATATATATATATATATATATATATATATATATATATATATATATATATATATATATATATATATATATATATATATATATATATATATATATATATATATATATATATATATATATATATATATATATATATATATATATATATATATATATACTACAGGTAATAAATATCAGGTAATAATCCGTTGCTATATAGTCTAAGTGGAGCCTAGTAATATACAATATTAAAACTGATCCACAAAAAGGGCTCAATGTATTTATTATAACAGAGCATATATATATATATATACTCGACTCTCCCGTTGAATTCGACATATGAGGGTCAAGCTGATCAGTTCGCAGTAAACCGACAGCCCGACAACATATAGTGGTGAAGGTTTCGAGCAGGACCATCCATACTTTTTGAAGGGCCGAATACAGAGATCTGGTGTACTAAGTGCCACAAGGTCGTCAAACGACCCTCCGCAGGTTTTGAATTCAGATTTGTCCTTCTCCTAGACCAGTTGCTATCCAAGGCTATAGAACCCAGTCTATCCTGATATTTACTCATAGTTGGAGCGAGAAATTTCACACCTTTCGCAAGGGTATTAGCACGTAAGTGAATGTAATGAATTCGACTGGAATTCTCCGATTCCTCAATCCAAGCCGCTATCCATTACTCCACCGTGCCTCATATATATATATATATATATATATATATATATATATATATATATATATATATATATATATATATATATATATATATATATATATATATATATATATATATATATATATATATATATATATATATATATATATATATATATATATATATGTTACTTGCATGGTTTGGGTTTCTTAATAATTGAACTTATGTTTAAAGTTATGAATGGATAATTTATTTTATCTTTAAATATATTCTTACTTATTATAAATTATCTAAATATGAGTAGCCGGTCAGAGTTCGCTGGAAATTAATTATATTTATTTTTTTGATCATTTCACTCAAAGCAATGCAGGGATGGCAATAGAGCGCAGAGGATTACATTGAGTGAAAGTGAAAGATTTAGAATAGGGAGGATTTAGGAAAGGACAAAAGATGAATTGGAATCTAGAAGAGAGAAGATGGCGATTGATGTTGCATTTAAATTTTTGAAGATTCTAGTTATCAAGGAAGGAAATAAACGGAAGAGAATTCCACAAGCGTGATATACGAGAAAAGAAACTCTTCAGCCGACGCATCAGTTTAAAAGGCTCGTCAGGGGTAGTTGCCATGAAAATAATATGCCCAAGAAAACTGGCATGGTCGACATTGAAAGCACTGAATAGAAATATCATTAAAATATATTATTAGGTTGGTGCAAAAATAATGACGTAATAATGTCGTTTTTTGATTTATTTTTTAACGTCAAAAACGACATTATTACGTCATTATTTTTGCACTAACCTAATACCTTTTGGCCATTTAATATAAGAAAGAGAAATTTTTTTCCAGTGTGCCTCTGTTGCAAATTCTCTTAAGAACTTCTTATCTTATTCTAATATATAAGTGGACATTGAAGTCAACTCAAAGGCGACATGTTATAAGTTGTTATATACGGACAAACAGGAACGCAAAATAAAGATACATAGGTTTCGATGAGTAAGCATCTCTTCAGGTGAAGAACGAAGATCTTTGTCCTTCACGTGATGATTCACTACACAATTTTTGTCGTGTTTCGATGCGTATCAATGCATGTTTCATTAAGGACAAACTGCTGCAACTAAGGTTTTTATTCAATTTTTCGGTCATTCCATTCCTCATAATCAAAGATTTTTTGACTGAATATGTAGATTTTTATATATATCTATAGTGACGTAAAAGATTTTATCTCTATTTTCCAAACAAGGTCAGCACGTTGTGGGCGTTTTCATAGTTGGTATTTCTAGATAATGGTTAATAGAATACCCGGAAGTTTATATATATATACATACATCTCTCTCTCTCTCTCTCTCTCTCTCTCTATATATATATATATATATATATATATATATATATATATATATATATATATATATATATATATTTTACACACGGTATGCCCAGAAATAAAACAAATACAACAATAATGAAATCAGAAGCTTAATGGCAGTCCGGCGTCAGTTGTCCTTAATGAAAATTGCACAAAAGCTGCATGTACAATACAATGACGATAGTATTTCATTTAGCAGGAAACAAAGATTTGCATTAACGGCAAAGAAATAAAAATGTATATTTATTACCAATATATATATATATATATATATATGTGTGTGTGCGTGTGTGTCTGTGTGCGCGTGTGCGTGTGTGAGTGTGTGTGTGCGCACGCGCGTATGATAGTATAAGTAACAGATAGGAACCATTTGTGAATTTAATATTTTCGCTTTTGGGCTTTATTAAAAGCGAAACACTATCCGAATCCGATTCATATCTTTCGATATTTGATCCACATATATATATATATATATATATATATATATATATATATATATACATATATATATATATATATATATATATATATATATATATATATATATATATATATATATATATATATGTACAAGGTTGTAATCCGAAAAATGCTATGAGAAATGTGTGTTATTGTTTTGGAACGTGCAGTCGCAACGCTGAGTTTAAATTTAAATTTTAAGGTTAAGGTTCTGCGTTTATGTACAAATGTAGTGATAAGAGAATTCTTTTTTACTGGTAAATTTTCCGTCAAAGTGGCATGAACTATATTGTTCAATAATTACAGTAATGTCGCACTTATTATCCGAAAGTTGCACTTGGATCAGATATTTTAATTTCAATAAAGGTGCTGACATCCATCAAATATGGCACGTGGAACTAGAACAGTCTACCCCAGTGAGCGAAAAAAAGGGCTCAGTTCGGCATTCCAACCACCTGAAGAAGGCCGGAGTGCCCAACGGCTGAAACGTTGTGATAAATATGGCGACAAAGATGAGGAGAATAGTCCGAATAATGTAAATAATGTACATAATACCTCATCTCAGAAATATATATATATATTTCATTATAAATATATGTATATATCAATATATATGTGTGTGTATATATATGTACTATTATAGACATTATTTTTAGTGGTATACGTGTTTGATATATATATATATATATATATATATATATATATATATATATATATATATATATATATATCAATTATATATATGTATATATATGTATATATATTATATATCAATTATATATTAGGTTGGTGCAAAAATAATGACGTAATAATGTCGTTTTTTGACGTTAAAAAATACGCCAAAAAACGACATTATTACGTCATTATTTTTGCACCAACCTAATATATATATATATCAATATATATATATGCATATATCAATTATATATATATTTATATTAATATGTATACTTATATATATATATGTGTGTGTGTCTGTGTATATATATATATATATATATATATATATACAATCGACTCTCCCGTCCAATTCGATGTATGAGGGTCAAGCAGATGAGTTCCTAGCAAACCAAAAGCCCGACAACAGCACATGAGATTATAATGGTGAATTTTTCGTACAGGACCATCCACACCGAATACAGAAATACAAAATACCGTTTTGAATACCGTGCCTCCTCAAAAAAAAAAAAATATATATATATATATGCAGCCAATTTCATTAATGCATGTTTCATTAAATAATATAGATAAGTTTTGTCTATTTTAATTAAGTTCCTTTCATATTGTCTGATAAACTTAATAACATTATCATTGAAAGACGAAAGGAAATCACAATATTGATACATGTTTAAATCTAATCTAAGCTTTCGGATTACACAAGCCATTATCAAAGATGACAATTACATTTCAATATATCAAACAATACACGGACGAAACAATAATGATAGTCTGTTTTTGTTCCATGAAATATTTCAAAGCAACGACTAACTCGTGTATACGAGACGTGGAAGCCAAAATCGTGTAGCAGCTCGTCACATATGACCATATGCGAGTGAAAACGAGAAGTATTAAGTATGGTAATCCGTTGTATTCTGTTATCAATTATAGGTATTTAAGAATATTTTATTTAATGAAACATGCATTAATATATATATATATATATATATATATATATATATATATATATATATATATATATATATAATTATTTATTTAAAAATATGATTCCAACACGCTACATAAGAAGTCTCATGTTTCAAATCAAGAGCCGAAAACACCCCACCCCTGCCGATTCCAAACAATCCGCCCTTGATGTTACCATGTAAATTTTTTATTTTAATTCTGACCATACTATGAAAACTCGTAAACTTCAGAAATAAGTCATTCCCAAAAAATTTCGCTTGAAGATGGAACAGAGCCTACTTTAACTCAAGTTAATTCAAATATTATTTTGAAGTTTTCGGCTCTTGTTTTGAAACATGAGACCTCTTATGTAGCGTGTTGGAATCATATTTTTAAATAAATAATTATATTTATGCTCTACTTTCGTATCGAACACTATTTTTTAAAAATAATTACAAAAATACTAAGGAACTTTGGATTATTTACCAAACCAGTTTCTTTCCTATTTTCTACAATATTTTCACACACACACACATATATATATATATATATATATATATATATATATATATATATATATATATATAAACATTTGGGTATACCTGTTTGAGCAGACATTCCTGTTTTATTTTAACCAGTTAAATAATATCTACTGGACTGAACTAGAGAAGTCTTACAAAAGAAAATATGATTCACTCACCTGATAATAATCAAGCTGACATTGCTTTTTTTTTTCTATTAAAGACTGAGACAACAGAAATCTCTCATTACAGAGCAAGTCTCAATTACCCTACTTAAGAGAGTTAAATGTCTCGCTGTTACGTTTTGAAGTCTATATCTGCATTGCAATTACTTCGTTTGTCAGCAATAGCAACGCATGTCTATACAAAAGAAGGAAACTGAAATCAGAACCCTAATATTGCAGCGAATACTTTTTTCTTCGTGTCTTTAATCGATTGACATTGATTTCTGTCACCATGGAAAATTAAAGGAAGCCAATTTTAAATTTTTCTAGAGAGAGAGACTGTTACAAATGAATTTGAGGGAAAGAAAATGTCCTAAAAGAAACTAAAACACTTGAAAAAAATCGAACAATGATTAAATCCATCAATTCTACCATCATGTAATTCTTTAAAGGGGTTATTGATGTAATAATGTTTTAAAATATCAAAACTGAAGAACGGTACTTACTTACTGTATGTAGAACAACTGGGCGTAATTCAAGATTGTTGGGCCTGAATTCTAAACAGATTTGAGCACTTCGTTATATCTTGACGTGATAATGTATATGTGTATGGCAGAGCAAAGAGTTCGAGAACTCACTCAGAGAACGTGACTTTGTGTGATTTCATTTAGGTCACCTGAAAAATAAATAGAAGAAAATTACAGATATAAAAACACGACATTGTGTATATTCCAAACTATCTGGAATAAAAAATTAAATAAAAAAGAAACAATGCGTCAAATTTCAGTAAATTAGAAAAAGTCAAAATTGTGGAAGGTAAGGAACTTTTGTTAATAAGAACTTAAGAATGTTGCTGTGTACAACGTTCCCCATGATAGAATGTGAAAGCCTGCAGAAAGGTTTCGCATAGGAAAATCAGTTGTTGCCATTGACATGCTGTTAAAAGAAGAAAACATTGAAAGAAAAAACGCGCCAAGTTACACCACCGGAGGGGTGTTAGACACAGAATTACAATTAACATAGAACCCGAAAGTTTTTTGTTAAAACATTCCAGGAGGTTAGCAAACAATACCAATTACGATTTCCTTTTTATTGATTATCTCTGAATTGCAAAGCAATTCTTCGGCAAGTAAGTGGAGGAATTTCCCATTGCCTTCTCTACAATTTAGATTTTTCAGCTCCCCTTCTCTTAGACTTATTGCCAGCAAAGGCTAGATAATCTAGTCTACACCTCTATTTACCATAATTATTTGTGTATAATAGGCATTTTTCTAAAAAATAATAAGCAAAATCAAGGGTGCGTATTATGCGCAGCTACAAAAAATCTTTTAAAAAATGCTGTAAAATAAAATAAGAATTATCATAAAACTATATTAGAATAATATTATTCTATATTAAACCATTTTTTGAAATAAGAGTAGGAAACGCTGACCGTAATGAAATTGGAGAGGTAAAATTTATAGGGTTTGATTACCAAACAAGGGGTGCGTATTATGCGTGGGTTGAAGCATTTTCCTACACTTTCAGCACAACTTTAGCTGTGCATATTATGGATGAAGGCGTATTATACATGGCGAATTACGGTAATCTATTATTTGAATAATATCCCAGCAAACCGTAAGCAATAACCCGCTCTCTGCAGTCTTCTTCTTTATTATCTGTAAATTGCTATGCATTCTTGGAAAATATCGTGGAGTGGTTTCCCGTTAATTTTTTAATTCAGAGTTTTTCTTCTTTTAGACTTGATATTCTTTTGAGTGTCCAGTATATCCTACTATTTAATCCATAACTAGGAGAGAAGAGATGCAGCAATACTTTTTGGATTTCGGGATTAGTGAGAAAGTGAACGCAACAGATTAGCCCGGAATTTGGTCTCGGTTTTTCGATGTATGTTACACCACTCACACAGCCCCGCACATAAATTCTGGAAGTGCCAGAAATTGTCTAGTTTCTTCGACAGTTCTTCTTTTGGAACGCCTCAGCTATCAGAGAGTAAAGTTAACCCTTTCAGTTTTAGTGCAAAGTAGGGTGGGGTGCAAGTCTGTGTAGAGGAATCACTGATTAATTTTGTTCACCAACTCCCATAAATTTGGCAAGCAGCGAAAAAATTGCAACGGGATTAACAAGTAGGTTTGGTTTACATTGTATTAGGGCCTATCAACACCTCAATGAGTTATTTAACGCTGACAAGACTTTTAGTATAGATTCGTATGAATAGAATATGTATTCTTTGTAAGAATTCATTTTGTAGATCAGATTTCATTGATGTATTTTTGTAATGAGGTTTTTTGTCGAAAGTCCGAATTGATTTATTTTGTTTTACGGCATATCCACAGCTCAATGGGTTATTTAATGGCGGCAAGATTTTTAGGATAAAATCATACGAAGAGAATATGTATTCTTTGTAAGAATTCATTTTGTAGATCAGGTTTCATTGAAGTATTTTTGTAAATAGGCTTATTTTTTAGCGATAATCAAATCTATTACTGGTGATATTTTCGTTTTCAAAAATGTATTGCTGGTATTTTTACTATAAAATCTATTTTTATCCTTTCATAGTGTTTTAACCCCAGTTTTGGGGATGACTATTACCTATGGCTGCCATCGTAACAGCAAGCACGTTTTGCTGAATAGTGAAATTGATTCTTAAAACAAACCAGGAAAGATGGAATGAAAAAAGAACGTGTGGTAAACGAAACGAAAGCGAAAAGGAAAAAGGTAAGAAGAAATGAATGGAATGAAAGTATATGAAAGGAATGAATGAAATAAAGATGGAATGAAAAAGGAGACAAGAAAGAAAGAAAAAGAAAGAAAGAAAAAGAAAGAAGGAAAAAGGAATGAAAGAAAAGGAAAAGTGACGAGGAACTTCAAGAATGAGTGAAGAAAGAAGGAAATAAAAAAATGGAAGAATTATCATGAAAGGAACATTAAAAGAATAAATGAAGACTAGAGGGAATGAAAAAGAATTAATTAAATAAAGAAAATAAAGGTATTAAGGAAAGAAATAAATAGAAAAGGATAAAAGTAAACGAAGGAATGAAAGAAAGAAGGAAAAGGGACGTAGAAATTCAGAAATGAAAAGGTGTTATGAAAGAAAGAATGAATGAATGAAAGAAAGATAGGAAAAATGCGAATAAAAGGCATATTAGAAAGGAAGGAATTAAGCAAAACGAAAGAAATAAAAGGAAAAAAAACGACTGATGTAGAGAAGTCATGATAACTTGAGACACAAATAAAGCGGCTTGATGGCCGTGAAAGACATTAAAGCCAATGAATAAAGTGTATAGCAATAAATAAGACAATAAAATGGCGGCCAAAATGGAAGCGAGTAAAAAGATGCCGATAATCTTTCGTGTCAGTTCGTCTCGTCAGTCAATTTAATGACGAATCGCGTTTTTTCCAGAAAGAAAAGGTGCCTTATGAGGACCCAAATGTTACGGCATTGATTAGAAAATTGCAAGGACATTGAATGAAAGGTGACAGGTGAAAATTGCGTTGTCTTATCTTCCCATTGAGAAGTGAAGGTGAGAATAGAGGAAAAACAGAGTAAAGGGAGAGGAGGAAGGGAAATGTGATGGAGAAAGAAAGAAAGAAAGAAAGAAAGAAAGAGAATTTGGATCATTAGAAAGAAAGAAAGAAAGAAAGAAAGAAAGAAAGAAAGAAAATTTGGAAAGTTAGAAAGAAAGAAAGAAAGAAAGAAAGAAAGCAAGAAAGAAAGAAATATGAAAAAATGATCAAGGAAATATTTAAAAAAAAAGAAAGAAGAATGGAAAAGTCAATAAAAGAAAAATTGTTGAAAAGAAAGAAAGAATAAACAACTACAACGAAAGAAAAAAAAACAAAAAAAATGAATGAAAGAAAGAAAGAAAGAAAAGAAGAGGTAATTATAAAGAAAGATAGAGATGAAAAGAAAGGTATTTACAAAAAAAAAAGAAAGAAATGAAGTTACAAAAAAGAAAGTGACATAAAAAGAAAGAGAATATAAAAAAATGAAGAAAGAAAGACAGAAGTGAATACAAAAAAAAAGAAAGAAAATAGCAAATACGAAGAAAGAAAGACAGAAAGAAAAACGATGTGAATGGAAAGAAAGAGCTGAATAAAAAAGAGAAAGTTGAAATAAAGAAAGAAAGAAAGAAAGAAAGAACGAAAGAGCTGAATAAAAAAAGAGAAAGAAGAAAAGAAAGAAAGAGCTGAATAAAAAAGAGAAAGTAGAAAGAAAGAATAAAAAAAGAGAAAGAAGAGAGAAAGAAAGAAAGAACTGAATAAAAAAGAGAAAGTTGAAAGAAAGAAAGAAAGAAGAAAGAAAGAGCTGAATAAAAAAGAGAAAGTAGAAAGAAAGAAAGAAAGAAAGAACGAAAGAGCTGAATAAAAAAGAGAAAGAAGAAAGAAAGAAAGAAAGAAAAAGCTGAATAACAAAGAGAAAGTTGAAAGAAAGAAAGAAAGAAAGAAAGAAAGAAAGAAAAAACGAAAGAGCTGAATAAAAAAGAGAAAGTAGAAAGAAAGAAAGAAAGAGCTGAATAAAAAGAGAAAGTAGAAACAAAGAAAGAAAGAAAGAAAGAAAGAAAGAGGCAAATGCGTAAAATAAAAGAAAAGTGGATAGAAATCCATAAAAGGAAAGAAAAAGAAGTGAATATGAATATATTATAAAAATGGCTGCGAAGAACTAAAAGGATAAAGAATGCTGAAATATCCAAAGATTTTTGCGGCATGAAAAGTTGACAATGAAATCTCGGAGCACAATCCAATTTATTTTCGTCTAGGAGAAACGTTTGCCTTTTTTATTCTTTTTTTTTTTTTGCAAACGATAAATATTGGAAAGCAATGCGTAGAAAAAGACAAAAATTAACCATGTTGCTTCCGTGAAACAACATGACGGAAATTATAACGTTGAAGTGTCAATAAATGTGAGAGGCCTTGGTAATATTGGTAGTTTGTGTGGCGCTACCATAAATACCGGCCGCTTTAAGAGTTTTGTTTCGTGTAAAGGCTGTAAGCGAATCATCAAAGTTAAATAAGAATGACGGACATTAAATCAAAAGTTTGGATTTCAATGATGGGCAGATCGTCAACTCTTGAGGTCACCTCTCAGTTTTTGTTTTTGTGTTTTTGTTTTGTTTTTGTTTTTTTATAACCGAAGTATAATAACTTAATTCTAACTGTCTATAAACTGCTTCTTTGGCATGCACCTCAAATAGCCGCTGACAACAAAGTTCAGCTCAAAGCCGGAGAAGAGGCAAAGGCATAGCACTGGTAAATGATAACCAACTGCTTCGGGTAGATTGGGCTCGTCAGCTTGGGAAGGCAATCCATCTAGGGCAGTGGTTCTTGAACTTTATTTTTCTCTGGGCCGCATTTTCAAAATGAAAATTTGCTCGCGCCTCACCAAAGGGAACTCCTGGTGAAAAGGTACAAGCAGACTTACAGCAAAAAAGGCCCAGAGTGGTGGTAAAAGGGAGATAACTGCGGAATCGAAGTCAGAACATTACTATTAATAACTCTATCCTCCAATTTGTGCACCCTAGTTACTATATTCTTAATACTTGATATTATACAAAAATATCACAATATTAAAATTAATTTATTAATTATTTATAACTATTTATACTACTATTCACACATGCAAATAGAAGTCATCTATACTAATAGTTTAAATTCTAAAATCATATTCATTCTTGAATTATGAATTTTTTCAAACTGTTTCTAAATCTATTGTTTCCGCCTCACCTTCTATCCTCTTCCGTCGCACCGTTTGTAACCACAGAGGGAAGGAATACCTTGATTTGAAACCACTGCTGCCTTGTGGTCATATCCAAACACAGAAAAGGCTATGGAAGTAAATCCAGACAATGAGTGAAGCGCCAAGGGCTGTTGGCTGACAATACTGACAACTTTAAAGCAACTCCTGAAGGCACGAATTCCTTTTGATCTTGTTGGTACGGCCAAAAGTGGAACCATGTAGACTGGGAAGCGCTTGGCCTACATAGGGTCCGCCTCATATAAGTCATTCTAATTTCACCACCATAGGACTTGATTCTGGACAAATAGGGCAGCGCTAATAATATCTTGATAAACGTTCTTCATCACTTCTTCGGATCCTTGCATAACGGATTACAAGATACGGTCACAACAGATAAATTGACACCTGTCTTTGCTCCCTCATTAATATTCAGCAACTTGCAAAAGAGAGAATCTTACCAACTCATGATTACAGTTCTATGGAAAAATTTTATTATTATTATGACGGTGATAGTCCAAGGTAGAACCAATAAAGAAGAACTCGAACACAGATATAAGAAACACAGGAATAACACAGATATATTACAAACAGGAATATATACAGAGAAGTAGAAAGTGTTAGTACGAACAATCAGGTTTAGTAGGGAGAACAATATAGTCTCGACCAGTATCACTATTCCAATGTCTAGTAGTAATTGTCTGAACGCAACTCTGTTTCGGACTGCCTCTGACTCGACTGACTGACTGACTCCTGACAGACTTCACTCCAGACTTCAGACTGAACTCCTGAACTCTCCGCTTCCTCTTGAGGCGCAGTATTTATTACGTATGGAATAGTCCATTATGTTATTATGGGTAACGTCCCATAACAATAACCAGCTGGAGTCAAAATCTAACGTCGATAGATAATTCATCTAATACATACATACATACATATATATATATATATATATATATATATATATATATCTGCTCCTGTTTAACGTTTGTTGCTGTCGTTGATTTCAAATCTGCGTTAATGGGTCATTTATGAAAAGTAATTTCTTAATTTTTGCTTCTTCCATTAGTTTAAATTTAACGTGGGTCCTATTCGATTGGTTGATTTGAGTAAATCCCACAAGCCTTATAACACCTCCTTTTTCTTTTTCTTTTTTTTTTCGTAAAAAGAGGCTGTATTTTGCTAATAAATCTGAATAAATCGTTCACTCGCCAGTAATTCACAATCGCCTGATGAGATGCATTGTTACGCCTCGAAACACGACTGCAATTGTGTAGAGATTTTGAATTGTTTTCGGTGTAAGATCCTAAAATAAAGAATATTGCTCTGCTTTGTATTGAGTCATCTTTTAAATTAAATGTTACCAACGCTGGAATTGTACTCTATTTCTTCTCATCTTACCTGTATATATATATATATATATATATATATATATATATATAAATATGTGTCTGTGTGTGTGTGTGTATCTGTGTTCGTGCGTATGTGTGTGTGTGTGTGTGTATGTGTGTTTCATTGAATAATATAGATATATTGTGTCTACATATTTCTGTACTGAACCTTTCCAGTTGTCTAATCAGTTCTTTAGTGTTAAAATGAAATTAATCAAAGAAGGCGTCGTAGTTTCTTTTAACCCAAGTACTTTCGAACTTTTCTAAGATCATCTTCAAGTGTAAATTACAAAGTTAAACTTTAACTGTGACAAAATCAAAAAAAAAAAGAAAAAAAAAGCGTGAACGCGGTCTGTTTATTTTTAATTTTATCCGTTGTAGTTACGAAAATTTTTGCCAAACAATCGTTTCGATATAGGGGAGAGCACCAGAAATCGGTAGCAATGGAAAATGTCATGAAATGTTATAAGCACTTTAATATATTGTTGCTATATTCGCAATAAATTTTTTTGAGTGTTGGTTGCTTCGGGCATATTTCAAAAAATCAGAATCACAGCGTAATGTTAATTTTGTGGCAGTTACAATAAGTTTGTCCTTGTAATTTACCTCTGAAGATGACCTTAGAAAAGTACTTGGGGTTAAAAAAAAAAAAAAAAAAAACTACGGCGCCTTCCTTAAAGAATTTCATCTTGACATCACGAATCTCATTAGACAACAGGAAAGAATTAGTATAAAAATAAGTAGACATCATATATCTATTACGCAGTGAAATATTAGAATTAAGATAGGCATCCTATAAATACACACACACATACACACACACACAGGCATACATATATTATAGGGATATTTAATGCATTGTGAATTGTTACCGTTTTATAATTTTTATTTTGCGCATGCGCGTTGTTTGTTTTTGATATTGTCGTCTGCTCAGTATAGTTAGGGTCAACTGGGAACCGTCTGTGAGAAAACGACATGCTTTACTGCTTGGAATTCGCGACACGAGCTGCAATACGAATATTTCGGAGTGTCTGGGTTTTCAATTTGAGGAAAGTGCAGATGATTCGGAAAGTTGGCTGTGTTTAATGGTAATCACGAATGTGTTTGGCGTAATTACTAGTAATGGAGACGTTATACCTCCATTCATCTTCCCACAGGTCTTCAGTATCAACCCAGCGGCCTACATCTAGTGCCTTGATGAGGTCGTGCTACCCAGGGTCAAGTGGGTGGTTGCTGGAAGACCCTATGTCTGGCAAAAGGACTCTACAACATGCCACACAAGCAGAAGAACACAGTCATAGCTATCAGACAATTTCCGCGACCACATCACCCCTTACATCTGGGCACCTAACTCCCTATGCTGCAGTCTATTTATTATGTGTGGGGTGCAAAAGAACAATAAAACTCTTTGAAACAGCAAAGATAAACTGAAGGTGAGGATTATGGCAGCATTCACCAGCAGAGAACGTCCAGAAGAGTTGCAGGAGATTCCAAAGTCGTCTGGTTGAAACCAGTGGCGATTTTATTGAAGAAATTTATTCTTTAATATTTCGAGATATTTTTGTGCAATTTTTTGGTCAATATATCTGTTAAAATAAGATGGCAGTGTTATTTTTATTTTTGCGACAATTTATGCATCGCACTCTATATATTCGAATGAATAATTTCACCATATTCATCAGACCCAAATAATCAACCTAAAACCAATAAGAACTCTCGCATAAATTAATTAATTAAATTTAAATTATCTTTTGAGAGAAAGAATAAAAAAAGACGGAGTAGGGAACAGGGGGGAGGAGACAATAAATAATTAAATGAGGGAGAAACTACCACAATTTAGACATACGTACATAGACATATGCACACGCACTCACAGGTAAACACGCACGCACACAAACACAAATCAAACTAAAACAAAAAATAAGAGCTTTCAACATAAATTAACTAATTAAATCAAACTTGTTATGAAAATAAATAAAACTGAGAAAAATAGAAGATATATAGATTAAAGTTCATAGATCCGTTGGTATAATATCCAGGTGAATCCTGGTAATGTCTGATATTAAAACTGATCCACAGAGAACACAATTCCTTTATTATAACAGAGCATATATATTTTACGGTCAAATCATAATGCTGAGGTAATTATTTCTATATATATATATATATATATATATATATAGTGTCATCCACAGACTGTTTCGCAGCGAATCAGTGTGGCTAGACGTTCGGTTGTCTCTAGCTAGGATCGAAACCCGACTGAATTGGCGTCAGTCGGGGGGATTCAACCACTAAACCGTTGGCGCACGGCAGGGCTGAAGTGAATTTAAGCGTATTTATTTTTAGATAAACACATAGTGACTGAGAGATCTCGATTCGATTTACTGAAGAGTCTTGCATTATTAGCCCTAATAGTCAGTTTACAAACCCACACTTCCTCCCCAGAGAGCTCAACTGAAATAAATTTTTCAGGAGCATATATATATATATATATATATATATATATATATATATATATATATATAAGTTGGCTGTTGACTCGCAAATCGTGTATGCCCATCAGTGACTTGTTCAACCCTTCACTTAAACACCCCCCACTACACTGCATTCATTTGTTGTGTGAACGACAGCGGCTCATAAAGCCAACCATCCATCTGCATTTCTTGTCACATATATTGCATATCAAATCAGAGATGAGATGGAAGTTGACTTTGATCATCATCACTTCTAATGTGTCTTTTTTTCCGAATTGGACTTGCACACCCGAGTACACGTCGGGTATTCAAATAGACTGTTAGTGTTAGTGTGATTTCTGGTGACTGAGCAGACCTGCCCTGGACAGGCATATCCGATTGCATTGGGCACATGGTCAGGTTAAATAAATACGTACATAAAGTGGAGTAGTGGGTAACGGCGGAGAGCCGTGTTCGTATTCCAGTCAAATCTGTTACGTGCTAATCCCCTTGGTTAAGGCATGAAACCTCTTCTTCTCCCTCCAGCTATGGGTAATTAGCAGGGCTCCATAGCCTTGGAAGGCAACTGGTCTAGGAGAAGGACAACTCTGAATTCAAAACCTGCGGAAGGCTGTTTGGGGACCATGTGGCACATTTGCACCAGCCCTTGTCTATAGTATTTAATGAAACATGCATCAGTAAGTATATATATCTATATATAGATAGATAGATAGATAGATAGATAGATAGATAGATAGATATAAAGCAACTGATAGATAGATAGATAGATAGATAGATATAAAGCAACTGATAGATAGATAGATATAAAGCAACTGATAGATAGATAGATAGATAGATAGATATAAAGCAACTGATAGATAGATAGATAGATAGATATAAAGCAACTGATAGATAGATAGATAGATAGATAGATAGATAGATAGATAGATAGATATAAAGCAACTGATAGATAGATAGATAGATAGATAGATAGATAGATAGATATAAAGCAACTGATAGATAGATAGATAGATAGATAGATAGATAGATATAAAGCAACTGATAGATAGATAGATAGATAGATAGATAGATAGATAGATAGATAGATAGATAGATAGATATAAAGCAACTGATACATAGATAGATAGATAGATAGATAGATAGATAGATAGATATGAACAGGTTGAGAATAGATAGATAGATAGATAGATATGAACAGGTTGAGAATAGATAGATAGATAGATAGATATGAACAGGTTGAGAATAGATAGATAGATAGATAGATAGATAGATAGATAGATAGATAGATATGAACAGGTTGAGATTAGATAGATAGATAGATAGATAGATAGATAGATAGATAGATATGACCGCAGTGAGATAGATAGATAGATAGATAGATAGATAGAGAGAGAGAGAGAGAGAGAGAGAGAAAAGAGAGAGTAAGTGAGAAAGAAAATGACAAGTAGAAAGAGGAAATGGAGAAATAGACAGAATAGTGGAAACCATAAGAAAATGAGAGAGAAGAAAAGGGAGAGAAATAGGGTTGCATTGATAAAGAAAAAAAGACGGCCTAAAGGAAGAAATAAGAAGGAAAGCAAAGATATATATATATATATATATATATATATATATATATATATACATATATATATATATAATGACATGGGAAAGAGAGAGGTAGATATACAGAAAATGAACAACAGACAGAGAAAGATAGCTAATTTGGTGCGAGGGGATTATATTTCTAAGTATAAAAAACATTAGTTACATCATATCCTACTATCTTGTCGACTAATTTGCCACTTATCAAGGTTTGGTATAAATTGCCACTTATCAAGGTTTGCTATCATATTGAAAAGATTATGTCTTAATCAGTATCCCACCATTTAAGGCAATAAAGTCACTAAGCCACAAGGGATTACTGGGCATGGAAGAGTTAGAAACAGAAACATTAATAATGATCGGAAAGAGAAAAGGGTAATCAGGAGGATAGTAGATAACGATTGATATTGCATGTAACTTTTTAGAGATTAAATTTGGCTGGAAAGCATGGAGTCAGAAAGGAGTTCCACAAGCAAGGCAGTAAGGCCACTAAGACGCAAGGGATTACTGGGTGTGGAAGAATTAGGAAGAGAGAAACATTAATAATTAACGGGAAGAGAAAAGAGTAATGAGAAGGACAGTAGATAGCGATTGACATTGCTTTTAAATTTTTGGAGATTAAAGTTTGTTTGGAAAGCATGAAGTCGGAAAGGAGTTCCACAAGTAAGGCAGTAAAGCCACTAAGGCGCAAGGGGTTACAGGGTGTGGAAGAATTAGGAACAGAAACATTAATAATGAACGGGAAGAGGAAAAAGTAATCAGGACAGTATATATCGATTGACATTGCATTTAAATTTTTGAAAATTAAAGTTCACTGGAAAGCATGGGGTCGGAAGCGAGTTCCACAAGGAAGACAATAAAGCCACTAAGATGCAAGAGATTACTGGGTGTGGAAGAATTAGGAACAGAAACATTAATAATGAACAGGAAGAGAAAAGAGTAATCAGGAGCACAGTAGATAGTGATTGACATTGCATTTAAATTTTTGTAGATTAAAATTAGCTAGAAAGCATGGACCCGGAAAAGTGTTACACAAGCGATAAGTGCGAGAAAAGAAACTGTTAGTATAGAATTCACGGTTACATCTAGCCAGCTCAACTGTAAATTGATGAGATCTTGGCGCCAGTCTAGTACTGCGCTTAAATTATAAAAATTCTATTTATCATAGCGAAGTCCTTTTCCTAACAATTACTATGGAACTATTTATAGAAAAGGCCCAGAGGGGCTACCTTATGGATGCGGAAAAGTGAGTGAAACTGAGGTGCCAGATCAGACTGATAATATTGCTGATTCTTCTTTGTGTTTTATCAAGGAACTCTAGATTCATAGATAAAAACCAGGAGTGCCGGAACAGATGTGACATCGATATCCTAAACATGGTCGAATGGTAGAGTTGCAGATATGTAGGATAGATTCTGGAGAGAAAATTTTGTCGCACGACACACTGAACCAACTTTTTGTTGTCGTTTTCTTTCTCCATTGTCAACTGTATCAATGATCTTGAGTTCAATGGTCCAGTAGTAGCTTCACATCTTCCTGGTGTGACCAGGATATGAAGATGTCATCAATGTATCTCAGCCATAGGTTTTTGTGATGTAGATTCTAATGCTATTTCTTCGAATTATTCCATGTATATGTTTGCCATTTCTGGTGATAGTGGCGAGCCCATTGCTACGCCTTCATCCTGTCGATATATGTCTGATCCGATTCTGAAGTGTGTTTGTGAACAGAATGTCAGCATCTCCATTAGGTTAAAAGAAGAAAGTCTTAAGCAAAATAGTAACTAAAAAAATTACACTTACAATCAGTTTATTAATATTTCTGGGACAGAGAAGAGAGATTGTTGAATTTTGCACTCAGAGGAGAGACGGTGAAGGCCATGGAAGACGAAGAAAACAATGAATGACTTAATGTTGTTGATGGCTGACCAAGTATCAAGAGAGAGACAAAGAGAGAGCTCAAAGGTTATTTAGAATGACAAAAAAGAAAGAAAGAATTGTGAAAAACTATTGATCTTCCTGGTTTTGAAATGATAACAGAAAAAAAATCTGATTAATACATCGCACGAAACAACAATACGACGATTGGATTGAGTTCTCGAAAATAATACTATACCAAACTACTTACTAAAAACGATTCAATATACCTGAAGCTATTTTCACTGAAAAAAAAATGTTAAAGGTAATCACTTTTACTACAGAGGAAGGCATTTTAAAATATTAGGTTGGTGCAAAAATAATGACGTAATAATGTCGTTTTTTGACGTTAAAACATACGTGAAAAAACGACATGATTACGTCATTATTTTTGCACCAACCTAATATGTTTTGACTATAAAACATATTTAATATCTTTGTCCCTGAGCGGTGTCAATTTTCATGACCTTAAAAAGATTTTTTAAAAATGTAAATGCATAACCATTCAAATAATTACAAATGGTTCGACACATGATTATTAATTACATTCAATAGACGCAAATGAAGAAATTGAATTATAAAATTTCTAAAACAATACAGATAAACTTCATCAAAACCTTTTTCTTTTATAATTGATAATATTAACGTTCTTGATAATGACCAGTGATGGGCAAAGGAACTTAAAAGTTCATGAATTTTGGACAGTTTCTGAATTAGCTGTTACATATATTTCTTCTTCTTCTTCTTCTTCTTCTTCTTCTTCTTCTTCTTCTTCTTCCTTTTCCCCCTTCTTCTTCGTCTTGTTTTTGCTTTCCCCCCTTCTTCTTCTTCTTCTTCCACATCCTTTCTTCATCTTCCGTTTGTCTTCTTTTTCTTCATCCTCCTCCTCTCCTTCCTTTTCTTCTTCTTCTTCTTCTTCTCGTCTTCTTTTTCTTTTCCCCCTTCTCCCCCTCCTCCTCCTCTTCTTCTTCTTCTTCTATTAGTTTGGTGCAAAAATAATGACGTAATAATGTCGTTTTTTGACGTTAAAACATACGTGAAAAAACGACATTATTACGTCATTATTTTTGCACCAACCTAATATTTGTATGTAAGCTTGGACGCATCAGCCATACTGTTTTTCAATTGTAAGAATTCATCGCAAGAGTTTGTAACTCGTTCGAACAATGGCAGAATATTCAGTCAACTAGAATTGGTTGAGCCACTCCGTTGTAGTTGACGTTCCTTCTGCCATCGATTAGCGTAAAACAAGCCAAGGTATCAATTTTTGTTGATAGTTGCCTAATCTCTATAACAGAAGAGAACTGCTATCCAATCTAGATATTCTGTCATTAAGGATTATTCCTATAGGTAACTAAGGTTGTTGTTTTTTAGTTTTTTTTCCTTTAATGGCGCCTACCCATTGACCTGTCTGACTAGGATGGAGAAACTAGGAGATAAATTCCTTCTAATATTGCTCACCGGGTCATAGGAACACGAAAGCCACTCCATCATGACGACGGGATTAACATACAATTTGAACACGTCTAATGAAAAAAGTCAGCAGAAGACAACATGTCAATTGATTTAAGTAAAACGTATTGGAAATAATTCTTTCTGCTTAAGTATGCGTTACATATGTGTGTGTGTGTGTGTGAGTGTTTAGAGATATTAGGTTGGTGCAAAAATAATGACGTAATAATGTCGGTTTTTGACGTATTTTTTAACGTCAAAAAACGACATTATTTCGTCATTATTTTTGCACCAACCTAATAGATAAATAGTAAGAGAGAGTGTGTGAGAGGGAGAGAGAGAGAGAGAATGATTAACATTTTTTAAGTACACAAGGAAAAGAGATGTCAATTAATTTACATGTGTACATAAATTAAGTTTGCATTAACAAAGATCGTGCATGCACTCAAACACACACGCGCGCACACACACACACACATACATATATATGGACATTGAAGTCAAAACCAGGCGGTGACTGTCTATTTCATGCTTATACACAATCGACAGGTTATATGTGTCGTTTTTTTGCTCGACTAATTATCTAACGTCTCTGGGTCGCCACTTATGACTTTTGCTCGGTGTTGTAAGCAGCGGACGATCTCTTTCTTTATGCTGTATGGATGGTGGGAGTTGAAATTGAGGTACTATCCGGTAGATAAAGAATTGGTCAGTATAAGTAGTATCCTACAACGTAACAACTACCCTGGGTACATGGCAGCAGCCCCCAAAAACTGAGATAGGCGGGTACTAGAGGAGGAAGAAAACAACACTCAGAAAACAGTCTGCCTGCCTTATTTGAAGGGGTTATCAGAGAAAATACAAAGGATCTGCGGCCCATATAACATCAGGACAACCTTCAAAAGCTGGACGACACTTCGTAGATATCTCTCCCGAGTAAGACCCCCACCATAGAGGAGAACATGAATAAAGACTGTGTGTACACAATCCCGTGCAGCTGCGGAAATAAATATAATGGGGAGACAGGCCGCCCCCTTAAGGTAAGTCTTCAAGAACACCAGAAAGCTGTAACACGAGGTGAAGTGGAAAAATCAGGCGTGGCTGACCACATATGGAGAGAAAAGGGAGATCACCGCCCTCTGTGGGATCAGCATGAGATCATAGACAAAGAACACCATTGGAAAATTCGTAAACGTAAGGAATATGCTAGGCCACAAAAATATCCTGAGCCGACCAAGTATAGAAATGAGTACAATATCGGAACCAGTAATTAGGAGTGCCAGAGAAAAGCGATAAAAACAAAATTGCAATATTGCAAAAATTGCATTATGAGCACTTTTAAAAAACGTTGCTGAAACATTAGGTATATAATACCGAGAAATTCATACCAAAATGTCAAGGACACATGGCACAGTGGATAAAGGCGTTGGTTTGATCCAGTGACAGGATCCAAAGAGTGTGAGTTCAATACTTGGTTAAGGCAGTAGAGAACTTGGAGAGGGGAATTAACAGGAGATAATTGATAACTGACATCCATTAGAGATGGCACGTGGAACTAGAAGTCTACTCCAGTGTGCAAAATAAAGGGTTCAGTTCAACATTCCAACCACCTGAAGAAACGTTGTAATAAATATGGCGACAAAGATGAGGACAATAGTCTGAATAATGTGAATAGTATAATGTTTTCATTTTCAAAAGATGTTCAACATTATGATATTATTATTTCTAGTTAACAGTTAATATATTTCATTCTTGAAAATGGCTAAATGTATAGCCGAAAGCTCTCGGAAAAATATAACATTTAGAGAGTTTTTTGAATAATTTAGCTACTGAAAAGAAAAAAAATTATAAGATCACAGGAGAAATTATATGAAAAACATAATCAAAGTACCTTGTCTGTCATATTTAATGAAAGATGAATAAAAGATGGATTGCTGCCTAAATACAGAACATATATATATAGAGAGAGAGAGACAGACAGACAGAGAGAGAGCGCGCGCGAGAGAGAGAGTGCTTTGAGAATGATTAGAATATGTTTGGCGCAGAAACAGAAACGGCTGAGCAAGTTCGATTATAAAAAATGTCAACTTTAACTGTGGCCAACATTTATAAGTGAAGGTGGGGGTGGGGAATTAGATAGATAGATAGATAGATAGATAGATAGATAGATAGATAGATAGATAGATAGATAGATAGATAGATATGAACCAACTTAGATGGATAAATAGGTAGATATAAAAAAGACACACACACACATATATATATATATATATATATATATATATATATAGACAGAGATAGATAGATAGATAGATAGATAGATAGATAGATAGATAGATAGATAGATAGATAGATACGAACAGAGCGACATAGATAGATAGATAGATAATGTGTAGGCTGAGATAGATAGATAGATAGATAGATAGATAGATACGAACAGACCTACATAGATAGATAGATAGATAGATAGATAGATAGATAGATAGATATGAACCAAGTGAGATGGATAAATAGGTAGATATAAAAAAGACACACACACACACACACACACACATATATATATATATATATATATATATATATATATATATATATATATATATATATATATATATACAGAGATAGATAGATAGATAGATAATGTGTAGGCTGAGATAGATAGATAGATAGATAGATAGATATAAACCAAGTGAGATGGATAAATAGGTAGATATAAAAAAGACACACACACACACATATATATATATATATATATATATATATATATATATATATATATATATATATACAGACATAGATAGATAGATAGATAGATAGATAGATAGATAGATAGATAATGTGTAGGCTGAGATAGATAGATAGATAGATAGATAGATAGATAGATAGATAATGTGTAGGCTGAGATAGATAGATAGATAGATAGATAGATAGATAGATAGATAGATATGAACCAAGTGAGATGGATAAATAGGTAGATATAAAAAAGACACACACACACATATATATATATATATATATATATATATATATATATATATATATATATATATATATATAGACAGAGATAGATAGATAGATAGATAGATAGATAGATAGATAGATAGATAGATATGAACAAACTGAGATGGATAAATAGGTAGATATAAAAAAGACACACACACACACATATATATATATATATAGAGAGAGAGAGAGAGAGAGAGATTGAGAGAGACAGAGATAGATAGATAGATAGATAGATAGATAGATAGATAGATAATAAGCAGACTGAAATAGATAGATAGATAGATAGATAGATAGATAGATAGATAGATAGATAGATAATGAACATACTGAGATAAATAAATAGATAGGAAGATATTAAAAAGACTGAGATAGATAGATAGATAGATAGATAGATAGATAGATAGATAGATAGATAGATATGAACAAACTGAGATGGATAAATAGGTAGATATAAAAAAGACACACACACACACACACACACATATATATATATATATATATATATATATATAGAGAGAGAGAGAGAGTGAGAGAGACAGAGATAGATAGATAGATAGATAGATAGAAAGATAGATAGATAATAAGCAGACTGAAATAGATAGATAGATAGATAGATAGATAGATAGATAGATAGATAGATAGATAGATAATGAACAAACTGAGATAGATAAATAGGTAGGTAGATATAAAAAAAGACATCTATCTCTAAAAAGAATACCCGCTCGGCCCGGTGGCTAGGATCAAAGTGTAGTATCTGCGCTTTGTGAGCTGCCGGGTCGGGTGTCTGTCGAACTCACTGCTTGCAGAGAGGAACCCGGACGAAGCTCAGCCGAAGGGTAGGGTTTCGTTGGGACAATTTAATAAAGGATAAACCATAATAAAAAAGAAAAAAAGCATAAACAAAAGAATAATAAAAGCAAACAGTCTAAAATTGAACAAACATTTGTCGAAAATCACCTCTGAATTGTAAAATGCAGACCCCAATAAAGCTAAGACATTATTGAATTAGAAAAGCTTTTAATTGTTTTTTATGAATAATCTATCTCTCTCTATATAAAATAAAGATTGTGTCTGTATGTATTTATTATTGTTTCTACAACGACTGAGGGCACGTCTTTTTCTACAGAAAAATTGGTTTGCTTTGTTTTACGGTATATCAACCGGAAGAAGAAGAAAGGGGAAGAAGGATGTTAAAAATCAAACTGCCGTTGTTATTAAATCCGACCTGTGAATATTCAATATCAGGGCCGTAATACTCTGCTACAAAACCTGACAGACAGTCGCTCTCCAACCTTTCAGAAATTAAAGTCTTTGTCGCAGAATATTCGTTTGAATCGATTCATTTAATGGTTGCCCGGCTCGTTCCGTATATTCGTTCTAGCTAGGCGCTCAGTGAAATTAATCTTATATCAAACTTTAAATTATCTGCAACTTTCAGTCTCGTAGCAACAGTAGCTGGCGGACGTCTGTAAAAAGCCGTGTTATTAAAAAGAAACTTTCTTTTTTCTTTTCCTCCCACTACGCGTAGTGTCACAACCCTTACGGGAAGC
>OZ010614.1:1699564-1732064 GCA_963932145.1 Acanthosepion lycidas | reverse complement strand
GGTGTGGGAAGAATATCGACGCTTTAGAATTATTGCGACCGTCTGTTGAATTCACGCCGTTTTGGACTTATATCCCAAACCCAGACAAAGGCAATCTATCACTATCAGAATGCACCGGCCACGAGGCACTTTGGCCAATCGCTGACCATACTGACCTTGGCCTTGGCATTCTGTAACAGTAATATCAAATTTCTTACATTATAGGTCATAAGATTTGGGCCAAGGATTTAAAAATTTGCCTTTTTTAAAACTAATTTACTCGCTCACTTTTGAGCAGAGGGAGTTTTTCTTCCTGAAGAGTTTGATCATATATTCAATAATAATATTAATGTTAATAATAATAATATTATTAATAATAATAATAATGACGATCATAATGCTAAAATGAATTAATTACATCTCGAAGTTTCATTAAAATATTAGCTTTTTATGCCTCCTACATCATACTGGCTAATGGTAATCTTAGGGCTGATATATTTATATTTTAGGTACCCCCACTTTTCTACGAAATTTGACACTGTGCACTAATGGTTAAATACTTTCTGCATCTAGTTTAGTAAGAGTTCATTAGGCTATATAAAGCATAGAATTTAATAATTATTGAATCTCAATGGCATTCTCAAAATTTCGGAGGGGAACCTATAGCCGTGAAAGCCGAACAATCTTCTAACACATGGACAACTGGGGGGTAATGGAAATAGTTCCGCAGAAGAAATGACGAAGTGCGGATGCAACAAAGAAATCATAAAGGAAATGAAAACAAATTGCACTCTTAGAATACGCCAAATCAAAAAAAAAAAATGAAATTTTTGAACTCATAAATGGAACAGAGAGGAATTTGACACTCACAGGAATTATCGACTGCAAAAGGAGAAGAGGAAAGCAGCGGGTCATCTACCTGACGACCTCCGTTGAACGAGTGCTGAAACACTGTAATAAAAGGCTTATCAACGGCACAAACGTTGTTAAGGGATAGGATGTTGTGGAGAACCATGATTGTCCACGTCCTGAAGGGACATGGCATACAGAAGAAAACTGGTTCAAAAATATTGCTCTAGTCTGATTTTATTGTGGTAAACCCTCCTACAGTAGAATGAACTCTTCCTCCTCTCATAAATACTAACTGCGAGACTTCCTAGACAAGAGTCGGTTGGAGGATCGGAGAAGCAATGTTAACCTACCGTTCAGATGTACACCCCTAACTGCTTATTACTTATTACCCTTGCTTTGTATATATCTGTTCAATACACTTGTTCAACCTACATTCGATTTTCGTGTCTTTCTTTCTGGCCTCTAAACAAGCCACAAAAGATTTAACGCTACAAATTATTGGAAATATAACTGATAAAAACATTTTACATCCTATAAACGATTCCTTTGCGGAAATATATTTAACTTTAGAATTTAGCGGCTTTCATATTTGAATTTTTCTGATGAAGTTTAATTCATAAGTTAATGATTAAAATAAGCTCATTGCGATAAAATATCCGTAGCTACCCCGCTATCGTATCATTAAATATTTGAGCTTAACAAAATATTGCTATAAAAATCATAATTATGAATGCTGATCGTTATTTTAAAGAAGTGGGTACAAATCATTTTTTCCCTTTTCGCTGAAACAGACGTTTCTTACTTTTTCTCACTGAAACCAAGTAGCGTTTGTGACAGCAATTTACTAAGCGTAGCTTAAATGCGACACAAGGCCGAAAGTATAGGAGTACATAGTTAGGATCGACCTCATTACTCAGTCATAGATGGTAAGCGTGATAACTATTACACCACGTCGAAGTGCTTGGTAGCGTTTGCGATATGCCTTTTCCCTCTTTCCACCCGATCAAAATGGAATATTCCATTATTTATTAAGTATTGGCAGGGCGTAACGGTCGTGCTAAGAGAGGGACAGGAAGAATTCTAATAAGATATCTAGCGTTAATGACGAGACACATTTTTAATTAATGTTTCCTGCTCAAATCAAAATACGTCGTCTTATCGGTGTGTGGTCTCATGTCAATCGCTCTTGGACACTTCCACCATGGTGTAATGGTTAGCAAGCTTGTCTCGCTAGATCAGTTACGACTGAGTAGTGAGTTCGATCCTCACTGGGTGCTGCACGTTTTCGCCCTTGTATCACATTTAAGCTATGAAATTAGAAAATCACCATATAGATCCCTCTCTCTTCCTTTAGCGCATGCGCATGACTCAAGAGTTCACCGTCCTGTGGAGCTTGGTTTAAGGATCCATCATGATAGCTGCTTCCGTTTGATGATGTCATGCACATTCTTTGCTGGGTTTCCCTGCTTCTTTTTTCTATCAAACATCTCTTCAATGTATATTTCTGACAATCTTTCCCCGCTTCGCTTGGTGAGACTACACAACTTAAGTGTTTTACTCATCTTTTTTAGGGGAAGATTGGTGCCAGACCAGCTTTGTCTAGAAGGGTTTTTTTTTCTTAATTGATCTGTTAGGCGACTGATGCGATTCTGAAATTTTTCTACTATCTTCAGAGGTGTTATAGTTCATTTTACACAATTTGTACCGTAAAGCAGTACAGGTTGGTGGCTGGTTTATTTTGTTTAGTGGCATATCAACATTTCTATGGGTTATTCAATACCGAAATCTATTTTCCACGCAATTTTATAGCCTCAACTATATATATTTTATACATAATTTTATACTTTCAGGGTAAAAGGGTTTTTTTTTTTTTTTTTTTTTTTTTTTTTAGATATATCGTTTGCAGATAAAATGTATTGTTGGCAAATTAAAAAAAAAAAAAAGTTTTATTGGAAATTTTGCTACCAAAATTCATCTTTAATCATTTCTTTTAGTGATTTTCATTTTACTATAAACATCTATTCGTAATTTGATTATAAAATGTATTTTTGATATTTTTTTTTTTTTTTAATAAAAATGTATTGCTGGTAATTTCACTAACAAATTTATTGCTGGTAATTTTTTTTATAAAAATGTATTGCTAGTATTTTTACTATAAAAATACATTTAGTTTAACAAGTGCTACGATCCCGGGTCAAGGTGGACCTGGTAACAATACCAATAAAGAGATAGTACCACGCTCCTCAGAAGCTTCAATCTCACAAGCAATACAGAGCGAATATATATGTTGTAGATCTTAGTTTTGATTTGTAGGGAATACAACATGATGTGAGGAGGGTTTTGTTCTTTTCCAACACTGTCTGATTCTTTGTTAAACAGGAACTGGACCTACATTCGAAAATGAAAGTTTTTGAACATAGGAAGTTTTATCAAAAATGTATCGCACTGTTCCTATGTTAACTGAGCTAAAATACGCAGAGTGAATGCGCTTGAACTCTGTCGCGCATGTAATTAAGTTAAAACGTTCACACTCACTTCCGTTGTATATAGCAGTCGGTGGAAGGAAAGTGTGTAGAGTGTGGTCGTCTCACTACACCACAGAAAACTTTTGAAAAAGGTCATTCCAAGTGACGCATCGTAGTTCTGTGGATATGATCCCGGAATTAAGACTCAGTCTTTGTTGAAGTCTCCCCCAACCGTTCCGACACTGAAAAAGCATGAATACGTCGAAGCAGTATGAAGATAGCTGCCAATAGTTTACTTGGTCAGGTAGTAAACAAGGATTACTATCGTGACTTGTTTGCGGGATGCTGCCCGTCAAAAGAAAAAAAAAATAGAATTTTGGGAACTCCACCATAACAACACAACTGTGCAAAGTATTGTGACAATTGCTATGGTAACGAAGCTAAAGTCTTCAGAAGAAAGCCTCTTGAAACAGATTGCCCTTGAAATATGTCACGCATACACACTAAGTTATAACATCATTGCTTACCCCCGTTGTTTATAGCAGTGCTTGGGAGGAGAGTGTGTAGAGTGTGACCGTCGCATCACACCACATAGGTCCCATCAGTGACCATGGCATCTTTACTTTTATTTTGCCAAACACAACATTCCTCAGGTTCGATAACCACTACATTCCCCATATCTCACTCCTTGCGACTTTTCCCTTTTTTCTAAAAATCAAATCCCACTTGAAAGGAATAAGATTTCAAGACAACAAGAAAATCAAAGAATGCCACGAGGCAGCTGCTCGCTATCCTCCAAAGAGGAATTCCAGAAATAATTCTATCAATGGAAAGGACACTGGATTAAGCGTGTAGCTTAAAATAGTGACTATTTTGAAGGAGATTAAATGCCGAATTGATATGTGTTATAGTTTGTTTGTTTTTTTTTAGTACTAGTTCTGATACTTTTTGATCAGACTTGTACATAATAATACTCTATATTTTACTGACTAGGCGACATTATTTTATGTATTCCTGAGTAGGAATATTAAGACTGAATTATGTAGAGATAATCGAAGATAATCAATAATCTTATTAAAGTATTTTTATGAGGACAGCCGAGAAATTTGAAATGGAATGAATAAAGTTTCACCTGGGAAAACTGGGAAAACAAACGACTCAAACTTTTGTAATGAAAAAAAAGACAAAAAAAAAAATGACGGATGAAATGAGGAAGAAGGAAATAATGTAAGAAGCTCTAATATGCAGGATGAAGGAAAAATGAAATATGTTGAATGAGATACAGAGAGAAGGAAATTGGTTACTGAAGTCATTGATGTTTCAAAGTCTCCTGTAAAAACGACTTTAACCTTTTTGCAGGTCGAAGTCATCAAGGCTGGAGTTTGATCTTCTTAACGCCATTTTGATCCCTTCGAGTCTTGGGATCAAAAATTTGCACTTTGAGCCTTTCGTTTCAAAGATCTGTTGTCACTATAAGAGAGCCCAAAATATAACAGACTCCACATCTCAAAGCCTCCAGATATGACTCTATATATATATATATATATATATATATATATATATATATATATATATATATATATATTCCTTACCTTTCTCTGTTTTCTCACGAGACATTCTGTCTATATTTACTCTCTTTTATATCTTTTTTCACTTTACACTTTTTCCTTTTCTTTGACTTTTTGTCTCGCTGCCTTATTTTCTCTTTCTCTCTTTTATTTTCTTCTTTCTCTCTCTTTCTCTCCCTCACTCTCTATTTTTTGTTTCTTTTTCATCTCCTCTCTTTGTTTCTCTCTCTAACATTACCACTCTCTATTTTCCTTCCTTCTTTCTTTTTTTTTTACTTTCTCTCGCGCTCTCATTCTACTCTCTTTTTCTCTTTTTCCTTTTCTGTTTTCTTTGTTCTCTCTGTCTTATTTTTATATATCTCTCTTTTCTTCTTCTTCTTCTTCTTCTTCTTCTTTTTCTTCTTTCTCTTCTTCTTCTTCTTCTCACTCGTTTTCTTTTTCATATTCTTGTTTTCTTTTGCTTTTTTCTTACTCTCATTTTTCCCTTACTCTCCTCTTTCTCTTAGGTACCCCCCTCTCTCCATCTCGTTATTTCTTTCCTCTCTCAAGTTTCTCTCTCTATCTATCCACTATCTCTCATCCTTTTTACCTTTCCTCTCCCTCTCTATTATTCTTTTTTTCTTTCACTTTTCATTTTCCCGTTCTCTCTCTTTCTCTCTTTCTCATTTTTCTTTCTTTCTTTTCGCTCTTTTTCACTCTTTCGTTCATCTCTCTATTTCTCTTTCTTCTCTCTGTGATGTTTTTACCTCTTGTTCTTCTGTCACATGATACAACAGAAACCAACTCATCTCGCCAACCCGGATATGCGGTCAATGTCTTATCCTTTTACACTTCCGGCCGCTACTGAACTTTTCAAATGTTTGACACAAGTCAGTTCATAATCGACATTTTGACTCTACAGTGAGCACAGATTCCACTGTGTCTCCATATCCCGAGGTTATCTCTACCGTATGCAGTACTTCACTTTCTGCTGTCGAAAAGATAAAGAAATAATTTATATAAAGAATTAAATAGTAATATTAATGTGATTAATGCCGAAATCACTTCGCTAACAAGACTTAATGAGGCATTAACTTACTATCAATTCCTTGAATAATAAGATCCTTATATTCCAGTTGTTGTCAGACTCATGCCAAGTACTTTCAACAATTTCAAATTGTCATCTTCAGGACGCAATTTTTTTCCATGAGACGAAATATGTATAGACCGAAATAGTTTTTTTTAATTAATTAAGCTATTTATTGACAGTGGAATATATGTTTTGGAGTGCGCGATGTCACGACGCTAGAGTTCTTGGTACGTGTCTTCCATGTGACAACTCGAATATAAAGATCTTATTATTTAAGGAATTGATAATAAGATAATGACTCATTAAGTCTTGTTAGCGAAGTGATTTCGGCATTACTCACATTAACATTGATATTTAATTCTTTTATATATTGTTTCTTTATTATATAAAATATAAGCTGCACACACTAATATACGTGTATATATATATATATGTATATATATATATATATATATGTATATATATATATATGTATATATATATATATACATATATACATATATATATATATATATATATATATATATATATATATATATATATATATAAAATATCGCACACCTTGACTATAAAATATAGACCTTAAGACTATAAAATATAGCCCATGTGAAGACTATATTTCTTCACACACACACACACACACACACACACACATATATATATATATATATATATATATATATATATATATATATATATATATATTAAATAAAAACAGACCACTTTAAGGTTCCATGTAATAAATTATTTCGCCACAGCCCCTTTAAAGGACTGCGGATCATCAGACTTTACTTCCGAACAAAAAATGAAAAGAAAATTTACACCTTTCATTTTTTATTTTTTTTTAATAAAAAAGTTTTTTATATGAAGGCAAGGGACTTAAAATGTAAAACTTAAAATAATTGACTTTATGGTTTTGTGATAAATTCGCCCTCCACTCGGACTCACAAGATGCAAGAACGATGAGAGGTCAAAGTCATCTCCAGTGAATTGGTCGCCAGTTAGTCTATTACGAATTAAGGTCTTCGACTGACGAGGTCACCTGCGGTAAATTGATTGCCACTAGGACTGTCACCAGAAATAGACTCATCGAAAGTCCATTTCGTTTCTAGTCATTTTTTACCCGTCAGTTCACAATAAGTTCAGTTCTTTGGTATTTCCATGCAACACTGAACAACTACAATGCATCGGACAATACGATTCTTCAATTCAACAAATGAAGCCTAGTCACAAGAAATTCCTCCAATTCTTCTCATCTCAATTAATTGTCGCTAACTACAAGACAAATCAACCTACAAATAAGACATTTTACTTTAGCATTCGTTCTTCGATAATATATATATATATATATATATATATATATATATATATATATATATATATACGTGTGTGTGTGTGGTGCAGTTCAGTTTATATTACAATGAATCAAAAAATAAATTAGTAATTAATTAATGATATAAAATGGTGAAATCCCTTCGTTAACAAATTTTAAAGATGCATTAACCTACTAATCACTCGATGAATGTTTTGATCCTTGTTTTTTAAAAATTATAAATTTATAAATTATAATTTAATTTATAATTATAAATTATAATTATATAAGTAGTGCGAACCTGGCGATAGGTGATCCTATCTAATTCGATTGGTAGAAAAGAAAAATAATTAGTGAATAAGGTTTCAGAGTTCCAGTCAAAGACTTTAAAAGTATAGATTTGAAGTCGACTTTAGAAGGAACAAGAAACCCAATCTTAAACAGAAAACAACGGATAAACCTCGACTCCTGTTCAAAAGACTAGAGAGAAATGTGAACGGGACGATAGACAAACTTATCTACTCCTCGTCATTTAGATTTCAGTTTTATGAGAAAATGTAATGAACATTGGCCATCGTTTAAGTGGCAAGGGTTTAAACTGTAGCATGTTGTCTTAAACAATCTTTAATAACACATCAAATTTTATAACACAACTTCTCCAGTCATTGGGATTTATCGTTTTTATATTTTATCATTATGATTTATTTTATTTACTGCGTGACTACGCTATAATTTAACCCTTGAACGGCGGGAAGGTTAACAAAATGTTCTCATCAGAAGTGGGTAACCTTTGGCCGAATGGGTGAAATTCAGTGAAAAATAGGACAGAGGAATTTCTTATTAATATTTCTTATTTTATTTTGTTCATTCCGCACTTGATTTTATTTAAGTGTAAACATTTTTGAACGTGTCTATGTATATTTTGGCTTCTAATCAACTAATGGCTAGCCTAAACAGTATGACCAAAATTTGAAGTTATTTGTACGCATATATCGCCATATTTTGTGTACATTCTCACACACAAATAAGATTTACTTACTTAGCGACCGTTTAAGAGGAAGGATTGATAGAGGAAGAAGAAAAAAATGTAAACAATTAGGGCTGCGTAATTCCGACAAGTCATCTCTATGATGCCGATTCAGGACGAAAAAATCCATTTTTTTGAAAGAGTAGATTTTTATTTTGTATTAATTAAAAACAAAAAATATTTTAAATAATATTTAAATAAACTTGGCTTACGGCCGCATCACGTTGAAACAGCGGTTCCCGTACTATCAAGTCAACGTCGAGGCTGGTCAGTAACCGCTTCCGATACCAGGTACTAAAAGCTTGGATGTGTGGGTGGTGTAACTGGTGATGGCATATAAATTTTAATCGAAGAGCTGAGTTTCAATTCCAGCTGAATTTGTTATATTCGCTTACGCGCAAATAACCTTTGGAAAGGTATGAAGCCACCTCTTCGCCCCCCCCAGCTATGGGTTAATTAGTAAAACTTGTATCACTAAAGCCATTATTATCTCCGAAAAATAAAATAAAACTGCGTACAAAATATTTAGATATCGGCATTAAATCTTAGGTTGGTGCAAAAATAATGACGTAATAATGTCGTTTTCTGACGTTAAAAAATACGTCAAAAAACGACATTATTACGTCATTATTTTTGCACTAACCTAATACTTCATAGAGGTTGATATGTCGCTAAAAAAATCAGCCAAAGCAAACCAAAAATAAAGGAATAAAACAAATTTTAGGTTTCGACATTTAATAGATTTTACCAGTATGATGCTCTTTGAAGCCTTCTGAATGGAAACGCGAAAGTGTAAAGTGTGGCACCATTTAACGAGGCAGAAAGGGAAAAGAAAGAAAAGAGGAAAAGGAGAGGCTAAGGACCGAATCGTGGGTGATAAGCAAGAACACACACACGGCTAAGAGACAATGGATAAAAGGATATTTTGATAAGTAACAAATGGCGAAAGAGTGTCATTACAATGACAGGGAAATTCTGAGTAAAAAGAAAGGGAAAGAAAGAAAGAATCAGATATGTTTTGGCATCGGCTGTGTTATCTAAGGATATGAAAACAAACTATTGGTACGGGAAGACATCTTATTATCAACTACAGACCGGCTGGCCAAAGAAAAAAAAATTCAAATGAAAATGTTATTTCGATAAGTGACGAAAAACAGGCAACTAAAGGGACTTTGGACAGATATGGAAAATTAAGGAGCACCTACGAGTGTCTGTTGACCGATTTTCCTTCGACGGAACATCCTTGGCCTGCGATAATAAAATTATGTTATCAGAAATATGTACCAAAGGAAAATGAATGGGAACCTAGAAGTGTTTTTTTTTTTCTTTCTTCGAGGCGACAGACTGACTGAAACTTTGGAGTTGTTTCTTTTTGAGACCGTGTTAGGAAGACCACCCATTCTGATAATCAGCGATAAAATACCTGACGTAAACCACGTGTAGAACAAAAGTTATGACCGCCATTGTCATATTGTCCCGTTCGCGGCCAGAGAAATGATAACGGCGATTAAGAGGAAGAAAAGGGAAAGAGAAGAGATTTTTTTTTTTTTTTAGTTAAGCAAGATATTTTTTTTCTTCCTGAAACAAAGCCGCGGATTCGTCCACGCCCGACTGAGACATCATTGGTCGAGTGGTGATCACGTGACGCACGAGGGAGGCTGTCGCAGCCCATCTGGAGAGGTTGCTACGAAGATGTGGGGAGGGCAGTTCACGCTCCTCTGAAGTATGATGAGAAGGTGGGAGTGAGGAAAGGTTGCCAAAAATGGAAAAAGGTGGGAATTCCTAACCAGAGAGGTGGATATGTATTTAGAATTATAGAGGAACCCCCCGGCGCCGACAAACTCACCCCGGTTTTGGTCGGCGCCCATATAAACGAAGCCACAACGAGCAGAGTTGAGTGGAGTCCCAGCAGTTCCCAGAGTCGAACCGAGCAGCGAGGAGCGAACGGCTGGCGCCGCGGCGAGGACGTCACAATTGGTGCTGTTTAGGGACGTCACAGTTGGTGCCGTGGTAGACTAGGATAGAACGTCACGGTTGGCGCTGCAACCAGGGGACGACGTCACAAAGTAACGAACCCGACTGGAATTCGAACTTGGTTCTCCGATTTTTTATCTATCGAGTCGCTAGCCATTCTATCACCACTTCCGTACACACCATCCGTAGTGGTTCGAATAGCAAATCACTCCAGAGAAAAAATGAAGATCTTTAACAAAATGCCGACGAAATGTAATTGAATAAAACAGGTTTTTATTCCCCTCACATTAAAAATAAATGCTTTCAACAAAAAGAAGAAAATAGACCCTTTATTCAGCGCAATAATTTCCTCAGACATTATCTAACGTAGGCAGGAATCAATAATTATAGTTATTGTTTAAAGATTAGCGATATTTCCAGTATGAAAAAATTAGGTAGAATATTTACATTATTAGGACTATGGTCATCATCTTTGTCACCATATTTATTACAACATTTCGGCCGTTGTACGCTCCGGTCTTCTTCAGGTGGTTGGAATGTCGAACTGAAGCTTTTATTTCGCTCACTGGGTAGACTGTTCTAGTTCCACGAGTCATGTTTAATGGGTGTCAGTAATCAGTTATCACCTGTTAATTATCCTCTCCAAGTTCTCTTCTTAACCGGGTATTGAACTCACACCCAGCGGAAAGAAATACAAAAGGGGTGAGAGGTCACCCCCTTAAGGTAAGGCCTCAAGAGCACCAGAAAGCGATTACACGAGGGGAAATGGAAAAATCAGGCGTGGCTGATCACATATGGAGAGAAAAGGGAGATCACCCTCCCTCTGTGGGATCAGGTTGAGATCATAGACAAAGAACACCATTGGAAAATTCGTAAACTTAAGGAATCAGCACATATGCTAGGCCACAAAAATCTCCTGAGCCGACCAAGCATAGAAATGAATACAATATGGGAACCAGTAATAATGAGTGCCAGAGAAAAGCGATAACAGCAAAAATTGCAATATGGTAAAAAAAGTTGCTGAAGACATTAGGTTTATAATACCCAGGAATTAATACACGGGTGTCCTCATGGCAGAGTGGATAAAGGGGTTGGTTAGATCCAGTGACAGGACCCAAAGAGTGTGAGTTCAATACCTGGTTAAGGCGATAGAGAACTTGGAGAAGGGAATTAAGCAGGAGATAACTGATAACTGACATCCATTAAACATGGCACGTGGAACTAGAACAGTCTACCCCAGTGAGCGAAATAAAGGGTTCAGTTCGACATTCCAACCACCTGAAACCTTGTAATAGATATGGTGACAAAGATGAGGACAATAGTCCGAATAATGTAAATAGTGTACATAATACCTCATCTCAGAAATATAGACAGGCAAAACTAGGATTCATTCATATTTGCTGCGGGACTAACAAGGATTTAATGTTTTATTTTCCGCGTGACTAAACTAACATTCATTTATATTTGCTACAAAATGAATTTGAATTTAAAAGTAAATTTTAAACTATGATTCATATTTGTTATGGACTAAGAAAAATTTTGAAATAGGTTTTATTTCTGCGTGACTAAAGTAGGATTCATCCATGTTTGCTGTGGGTCTAAACTAAAATGCATGTAAGTCAACTTCAATAATTTTTATTTTAAAATTGTATCTGTTTGTCGCCTGACTGAATATCAAATTACAACAAAATGAATACGTGAGGACACGATTCAAATTTCTACAAACGTCAGACGTGAATAGAAGCCATTTTTAAGTTATTTCGTAGAAACGTGAAGAAAACAAAAACTGTATGCATTGTCACTATGTGCGAGATAATCGCGCTATACTCGGGCTTTCCCAATGGCGTCTGTCTTCCGACTGAGAAACTCTCTGGAAGATTATCTGTCCACACATGCTCAGTAAGGTCCACTTTCATTGTCAAGTTAAAAAGGCCCCACAAATCAGAAATAGCAGCACCTTGTATGATTTCACTCTTCCCCAAATGTGGAAATGGATTCATCTTAATGAATCTACGAGCGACGCAATAAATGAAAAGGATTTTCACCGTGTGAACCTTATCGAGCTAATAATAATAATAATAATGATACAAGGGCTTTCTTCTGAATCGTTAGAGACGGGATTTTTTTCAATATATATGCAATAAACTGGGGCGGGGATTAATAAAAAGTCTGTCGAAAAATAATGGGTCAGAAATGAAAAGTTAATAAAGACCCCCGTGAGTAATAACCTCTCGTGGCGGAGGTTGGGGGGTCACTAAAAATACCCCCCATTCTATTAAACATCTAAGAGTAGGTAGATGCCTCTAGCTTTTTTCGTATTTCTGATTTTCCTGGAAAGCGAAAATTAACTCTTTAATTAGCGTCTCTTCAGGCCATTGGCAGGGGTTAGATTTATTATTAAGTTAAGATTATTCCAACCTGGTGGCCCACCCCCGAAAATGTCGCGGGGTTTAGACTATTTTGGTACACTAATTTCACGTAAGAATCCTCTACTTTAAATTCGGTTTCGCACCAGATTCTGCTTTGCTTTGCTGAGTGAGATTTTAGAAGCACTTGTGCCCCCCACCACCACCACCCCGGAATTCTCACAGTTGACTGATCTTTCTACGAATGAATCACTCACAAAGAGACGCTGATTTGTACAAATTTACCTTTAATGTTTCTTCCCTGATGAGATTAACTGCTATTGTCAATCTGTTGCAGTTACTTCCCAAATAATAAAAGCTAATAATATTTTATTGCAAACATTTAATCAAACTGTTTAGCAGAAATCTTATGACGCTTTCCTCACATTTGATTCACTACCCAGCCCCACCTCCGCGGTGGGACGTTCTTAATCTGCATGTGTAATTATTTTCATGTGTTTTAAGAGTTTAGAGGTAGGTTGATTCTAGATATTTTTTCATAATTGTTTAATTCTTATTACTAATCAATCAAATGGCGGTTAATTTTAAGATGAAAACGTTTCCCCATCATATTACACACGTTTCAATTGCATTCCATTCACGCTGGCTGCGTTTCACACTCTTTGTCGCGTTGATTACCAGGTGAAATGATTATAAAAATGGTTTTCAAGAACATACTATACAAGATATCTTCACATGAAATCTAAACATCACAAACGCACATACACATATATGACAAAAGTATTGTTTTAACCCATGTAATATCTATGGTTAAAAAGTTTTCAGTTTGAAGGATAGAGCATGGAGAAATGTAAACGTGGCCACTGATATCAAAATTAAATATATATATATATATATATATATATATATATATATATATATATATATATATATTTCAATAAAGGTGCAATTAATTTACAAATTCATGAATTATTCATACATAAAACAAATACAAAGGTTAATGATTTAAATGGCGAGAAATCCATCTTCGCGAACAATTCAAATAATATACAAAAACCCCTAACCTGTTTATGAATGAAAAGATCCTGTTTTATAAATTTCAGTTGCATTAGGTCTTTTTATTTTACAAGCTTCCGTCTGTTCCTACAGACATCCTCAGGTATGAAATAGATTGTGTTCTTGTTTTTACTCTCAGTAATAAGTGGACAACGAAAACAGGGTTGTAATCCGAAAAATGCTATGAGAAATGTGTTATTGTTTTGGAACGTGCAGTCGCAACGCTGAGTTTGAATTTAAATTTTAAGGTTGTGCGTTTATGTACAAATGTTCCGATTACAACTCTGTTTTCGTTGTCCACTTATTGCTTACACAAGATATTCAACAAAAACACAGTAAAAATCAGCTACAGCTGCACCGAGAGCATGGCGCAAATAATAAAAAAGCACAATAGGAAAATTATCAACAAACCACACGAACAAATTAAACCCACGTGCAACTGCAAAATAAAGAACGAATGTCCCTTAAACGGAAATTGTTTACAAAACAACGTAATATACCAAGCCACGATAAAATCACCAGATAATGAAGAAAAAGTATACATAGGAGTAACTGAAGGACCCTGGAAACAAAGAAATTATACACACAAAACATCTTTCACAAATAGTAAATATGCAAAGAGTACAATGCTTTCTAAGTATATCTAGGAAATTAAAAACAAAACGAACATCACACCAAAAATATCTTGGAAGATAAGGAAAAATCATCAGCCTACAATAACCAATCAAAAACTTGCAAACTTTGCTTGGAGGAAAAAATAGCTATCATTACTTTCCCCGACCAAAATAAATTATTAAACAAAAGATCCGAGCGCATCTCAAAATGCAGACATGAAAACAAATTTTAAATAAATAAACAAACCAATCCCAAATAAAGATAATCAATTGAAAACTGTTCCCGCCAAAATAATGCTTAGAATGAACTACAACACTCAACCCCAAAATTGAACAAATAGCTTTAATTAAATTCCCAAACCAAAACAAAACTGTTAAATAAGTGATATAAACAAATTTTTACTATGTTAATAAATAAATAAATAAAGAAATAAAATAAGAAACAAAAAAATAAAAACAAGCAATATAATTTGACCCAAATAGATAAACAAACGACTTCCGGTGAAATAACCGCCATAACAGAATACCCACAATGCACTACTAACCCGTATATATATAAATAGCCGAGAAAAATAACAGCATATGTGGCCTGACGATTGCATATAGCATGAAACAGACTGTCGCCTCTAAGTGTTGACTTCTATGTTCACTTTTATATTTACACACGCTCTATCTCTGATATTGAGCACTTTATTCCATAAATATAGCATTCCATATATATATATATATATATATATATATATATATATATATATTAGATAGGAAAAGACAATATTTATAAGGCATTTTTAAAAGCTAAAATAAAACAACCGGTTTCGTCGCAGGACTAATTAAGTTTATTTATTCTGAGAATTTAAAAAAGCGTGTAAATTAATTTTTAATTAACGAATGTAATCGAATGGGGGAAAAAAATTATGAATTTCAAGAAACTAAAGTCCAATAATATTCAGACCCAGCAAGCATCCCCCCCTCTGTTTACAAAGGGAAGGGATCTGATATACAAGGACTCTAGTACCTTGAGGTGAAATGTGGAGTGGGGCATAGATAAAATTATAAATCGGTCAACACTAAAATTTATATATATATATATATATATATATATATATATATATATATATATATATATATATATATATATATATATATATATATTAGGTTGGTGCAAAAATAATATCGTTTTTTGACGTATTTTTTAACGTCAAAAAACGATATTATTTTTGCACCAACCTAATATATATATATATATATATATATATATATATATTTATAAATTTGCTTTGTTTATAAAAATAAAATGAGGGGGCCGCCGATCATCAGCTAACGATTGAGGTATCACTACAAGTTGAAGTGGCAGGAAGTCTAGACTATTTTGGGAGTTTGACCCATCACACAGCGAAATTCACTTTTCATTCAACCTTATGCTACATTCAGCTAAACTGCCTTTCCATTTCAGTTTTTTTCCGATCAACAGTTTCTCGATTTAAGCAAATGCAGCGACTTTTCGGTTAGACGTCGAGTATTTAGTTTTTATAAACTTGTTGGTGTATTAATTTTGATAGCCTGAGAAATGGTTTGTTTTTTTGGGGGGGCGGGGGGTTTAAGGAATAAGGTGACGATGAAGGAGATTTTTTTTACCCAATTAATTAAGTTGATTTATTTTAACCAGAAAAGGACTTCTGGTCTTTCGTTCACATTTGGATTCAAGAATTTATTTCTGTTAGCAAAATGCCGACGCAGACAACCCCACTGATACCAAATGCTGACCTTAAAGCCGATCAACTCAAATTAATCATAAAGATCTTTCAGATTAAAGATCACAAATTCTTCTCTATTTATCGAAGTGTGCAAACGTTGCCCGGTTCTAAATCTGTGTTGGCTCCGTTACAATTAAGAGGAGTCGGGGAGCGAAGCGGAGGTTAAAAGTCTTTCCCATTACATCAAAAGAAAGTTAATTATTAAAGATAAGTATTTAGGTAAATGAAAACAAAACAAGTATATTTTTAGAAGCCATGGAAAACATGTGATATGAATTAAACCCGGGCAATGGGCTGACAGGAGGGGGCGGTGATAGAAGGAACATTTTGAACGCCTCTTGCTTTTCCTCCAAGTACTGCCAGATTAATTACAATTGTCAGGCTGATATATATTAATTCAAACATAGAGGGAGGGAGAGAGGAAGAGGAAGGGATGAGGAGATCAGCGGAGAAATATAGCGAGGGAAAAGAAAGGAGAAGAGAGAAAGAAAAGGAGGTGGAAGAGGCTACTTCGTGGCTAAGATAGTTGTCTGCTTTCCGTTGATTACTGTTCAAGTCTGGATCTTGGCTTCACAAAAAGGGAGTCTCTACACGTTGCTTGCAGGTACGTTTGTGACTGATAAGTCCAGTGCTGGACAGGCATACACAGTCTCAATAGTTGCAGCTGAAAGTCCGGCCTTATAGTCAGGTCGCTCCTAGGGCTACCATAATTGATGTCACCCAGTACTACCTGTTTCATAGTCGGATTATAGGCGACTAAACCGGTACCCCCGACAGAGTTTGTCTGTAAGAAGTGTGGCTGGATTAAATATAAGACCTGTCAAAAGCGTGGAGGAAGCTTTTTGCTCAACGACCAACTAGCACAATTATTTTGGTTGTCTTGGACTCCATTTTTTGTCCTAACCATTGGTTAAGAGAAGGACACTTTCTAAAACCTACGACCCGGCGAATTCACTGTCAAATCTTGATAAAAGCGAAGAATTTAAGCTCAATGAAATTGAACACTCTACCTATAATGATTTGTCATATAGCGCCCACGCACATCTAAGTTAAGCTTCGTGTAATAAGTGTCAATATCTGCATGAGGCATTTCGAGAGACCATGGAACGTCCTGGGTAAGACGATAAACTACATCCTACAGCAAGGCCTCTGATCAGGAGATTTTGAGGAAAGTAGAACCACCTCTTAATTGTTGGTGTTCCCAGGTCCACCCTAATCCGGGGTGGTAGCACCTGTTAGGGTCCCAGCTATTGACAAATAATTAACCCCCTAAAAATGGTCAAAGCACTATGAAACTGTAAAAATAGGTTTTAACACCAGCAATACATAGTATCTGTGTATATTTCTGAGATGAGGTATTATGCACACTATTTCATTATTCGGACTATTGTCCTCATCTTTGTCATCATATTTATTACAAGGACAAATGGCACAGTGGATAAATGTGTTAATTAGATCCAGTGACAGGACCCAAAGAGTGTGAGTTCAATACCCGGCTAAGGCAGTGGAGAACTTGGAGAGGTGAATTAACAGGAGATAACTGATAACTGACACCCATTCAATATAGCACATGGAACTAGAACAGTCTACCCCAGTGAGCGAAATAAAAGGTTCAGTTCGACATTCTAACCACCTGAAGAAGACCGGAGCGTACAACGACCGAAACGTTGTAATAAGTATGGCGACAAAGACGAGGACAATAGTCCGAAAAAAAATTAACACCTACAATTTTTTAAGAAAAATTATTACCAGCAATACATTTTTGAAGAAAGAAACAAATACCAGCAATACATTTTTGGAAAAAAAATTATTAGCTGCAATAAACACATTATTGTCATTAAAGAACCCATTCAGGTTGATATGCCGTAAAACAAACCAAACCAAACTGAGACCATGGATCTGCGCCCAAAGAGTTATGCCTCAACTGCTGATGAAGACGCTCGTCCCGATGGTGACGTGTTGTTATCTTTTCATCGAAGACGCTTGTCCCCGGCGGCAAGCCCTCGGTGTAAATTGCCTCTCCAGCGTCAGCGATCATTGACGACGTCTTCCCTCCTCTCGGTGTCCATGTTCAAACACCCTCATTTCCCTTTTGCTGACGTCCTTGAAGCGAAGATGATGTCACCCTCATGCCCATCCACCATACGGTGTATATTTCCACGCCAGCGCAGTCGGCGCTGCTGGAGAAGGACGTATAGGCCCGGTTCCTGGGTACGTGTGAGAACTACGGTATTAGTGACTTAGTCGTACTAATTGATAACTAGAATGCGTCTCAGACAGCGAAGAGGGAATCGCTACTGCCTGGAGTAGAGGGCACCGAGTCTGGATGCTACAGAGCCGCTGTCTGAAGATGCATACACTATAGACTGCAATTTTGGTGGTTGTAGTAACTTTTCTGTTCAATATATATATATATATATATATATATATATATATATATATATATATATATATATATATATATGTTAATATCTATACATTTATATATCGCCAATTATTTTTCAGTTTACTACAAGACTAAGGCATTCCCAAGTCCCAATAAATCTTACCCTTCCATGGTACAGAGTGGCGGTTAGAATTCAGTTAAACTTTGTCTAGAGTGATTGGTATTCCAACGCTAAAGAGCCCAAACTGCCCGACCATTTCAACTCTAATTAGTTATATATATAGGTAAAAGACATGAGGAAAACTGTATTCTTAGCCGACGCGTTTCATCCAGTGTGAATATTTTCAAAGTAAAAACGAAATGAATTTATTAAAAACAAAGTAACTATTAGCAACAAAACAAAATGTCCTTAGCAACTGGAAGAATTTAGAAAACGCTATTGTATTTATATTGTCAACTGAAAATTATGTCAAGTACTATCACGTGTGGAAATATGTTTTTATTGTTGCGTCGATACAGTTGTGTACGTGTGCTTGGAAGAGTAGTAATTCTATTAGGAAAGGTGATATTGGGAAAAAACCTGGGCGTAGATTAATATTTGGATAATATTCAATGCTGGCACGCTCGAGAATTTTCCTTTTGAGTCGGTTATTTTCTTTTTTTATGAGTGTAGCATTTTTAAAATCAAAATTGTGGTTGAATTTATTTCTATGTTTGACTTGTCCATCAGTGAAGTTGTTTTTCGTGAGGGCCCTTTTGTGCTCATAAATGCGTTTATTTTTTAAAATTTCCGCTTGTTTCTCCAATATATTGGGAGGAACAATTTTGGCAATTTATTTTATAAATGCCTGTTTCAGAATTATTATTGCTATTAGTTTGAAGATCTTAGTATATCCATAATGGTTTTAGAAGTGTGTGTGAGTATTTTAAGATGTGATAGGTTGTTGAGTATTTAGATGGGATAGGTTGTTCTGGATAGTGGACGTGACAGAATTGGTCGGTCGTATTATGCATCTGTTTTCATGCAATTTATTATTATGGATTATGTTATTATTTTGTTTCGGTTGTATATTTTGTATGCCTTTCTTATTGCGTTGTGGATGAAATGATATGGATATTGTAGGTTTTTGAATGTGTTTTCTATGTATGTTTCTTCCTTACGTAAATATTGGGGACTGCAGATTCTTAATACTCTCAGATAGAAACTTTTAATAATTCTAGATTTAATTTAAGAAGAGTGGTTTGAATAGAAACTGATCAGGTCATTTTTTGTTAGTAGTCTTTCTATAAACGTTAAAATTGAGTTGTTTATTATTATATATGAGAGTGAATTACACTACATAAAACATCTGCTATCCAGTATTAATCTAACCGTATTTAGCAGCGTAAATAATGTTGTTTTAAAATTGAAAAACGCCAACTCGAATTCCAGTCATGTTCCATTTTGCATCAGGAAATTCTGAATTCCACCAATCTTATATTTTGCGAGAAGGTCACCATTGGACAACCTATCGTCAAAAGTATAGCCAGAAATCGCGCAGAGACAATTTCTATCTATCTATATATATATATATATATATATATATATATATATATATATATATATATATATATATATATATATATATATATGTATGTGTGTGTGTGTGAAAAGTGTGTGTATATAAATATATATATATATATATATATATATATATATATATATGTATGTATGTATAATTATTTATATATTATATGTGCGGTACTGATTAGAAAAAACAATCAGTCTTTAGCTACCACCACTATAACTACATTCATGGTTTCATCATTCTCCCACCACCGTTACTAATCATTTCTACCAATTTACAATTTCTACCAATTTACAATAACTATTAGCTAATTATATTATCATTGCCTCCAATCCCTTGCAACATTACTATCACATCATATCATATAGACCCGTTATTAAATCAAACTACCCTCTCACCCAGCATATTAAATATTAAACATCACCATATAAATAACCAATAAGGATTACAAATTTCTACCTGTTACATATACACAGTCAAAAACAAACAAATAACCAGCTTTAAATATAACAAATAAACCGCCTTGTTTTTTCAATTTTTTTTGTTTGTTTTTTTTTTAAGCATTTCACTCTAAGCAAGGCGGGAAGCCACTAGTACGCAAGAGGTTACAGAAAATTTAGAGCAAGATCAGATAGGAGTGATAGAAGAAAGGATGAGGGTAGTGGATAGATCAAGGCAACTGGAGATGTCGATTGACATTACACTTGAATAGCTGGAGATTATAGCTCACAGGGAAACAGGAATAGGGAAGGGAGTTCCACAGGCGAGAGGTGCGAGACATGAAGCTATTAGAGTAGAAGAGATGGCTACATTCAGGAGTTTCGACAGTGAATGGGTGAGAGCGGGATGCCAGCCTCGTATGGCGCTTGAACTCATGACGTCTGGGAACCAGCCAATGCAGCTCCTCGGAGCAATTTCCATGAAAGTATTTATAGAACAGACAGAGGGAGGCGACGGCGCGTCTGTGAGAAAGTGACTGTAGACGAGACGCCAGGGCAGGGCCAACTACTTTGCATATCCGCCTCTGGAGCCTATCAAGAACCCTGAGGCAAACAGAAGGGGCACCAGACCATATATGGCAGCAATACTCCATGCAAGGGCGAATGGTTGATTTGTAGATCTGGAGGATCGACTCCGGGGAGAAAAACTTCCTGGCGCGGCTCAGGGAGCCAACTTTCCTTGCAGTGGATGAGGCAATTGACTCAATGTATTTATTCCATCTCAGGTCAGCAGTCAACGTGAGACCGAGAAGCCGCAGAGAGTTGCTTTCGAGAAGTTGAGCGTCAGACATTCTAATGGAGGGAAGGGAAGGATCTCTGTGGTGATTAATAGAGAGCAGTTTTGTCTTCGAAGCGTTGAAGTTGACCAGCCCCAGTTCGTGCCCCAGTTCACAATCGATTGGAGGTCCTTTTCGAGACGCACGACCAGGTGAGTTTTGTCATCGAGACTAGATTTGTTTTTGAGGCAGGAATAAATTGTGATGTCATCCGCATAGATGCCAACTTGGGAAGTTATTGCGTCCGGAAGGTCATTTATGTAGATAAGGAAGAGTGGGGCCTAGGATGGAGCCTTGAGGAACACCTGCATTTGTGGGATAGGAACTGGAGGAGAATCCATTGAGAACGACCTTCAATTTACGGTTTGACAGGAATGATCGTATTAGGTTATATAATCGACCCGTAATGCCATAACCCTGGAGTTTGCGAAGAAGGCCGGCATGCCAACCCCTATCAAATGCTTTGGAGATGTCTAGTGACACGGCTCGGGCTTCCCCGTTATTTTGACGAGCTCGGTAGACTTTCAGTGATGACCGTAAGCACATCGGCTGTAGATCGGGCAAAGCGGAAACCATATTGCTTGTCTGAGAGCAGATTATGGGATGTGAGGTGGTTAACCACCCCGGTATTGATTAGGGCTTCGAAGACTTTGCCGAAGAGGGGAAGGAGACTGATAGGACGGTAGTTGGAAGGGTCAGAGGGGTTGCCGGAGTTCTTGAAGACAGGAACGATCGAAGAGGACTTTCAGCAGTCAGGAAAACAAAATTCCTTGAGGCAGTAGTTGTATAGTTTAGAAAGGGCAGGCGCCAGTTCGGACGTACATTTCTTCAAGACAATGGCTGGTATCCCGTCTCCACCACTAGCCTTGTTGGGGTCTAAATTGGAGATAACGCCCAGTACCAAAGATGGGGTTATGTTTAACCCACTTAGCATGACCTCAGTTCTAAGAGGGAAGTCGGGTATGGGTACACCGGAAGAGTCCAGCGTCGAGTTGAATGAAAATTTCCGAGCAAAGCATTCAGCCTTGTCGGTAGAAGAGGCCAGGACTTCGAACTGGTTGAATAAAGGAGGTATAGAGGGTTTGCAATTGTTCAATACGCTCTTGCAGAGACGCCAATAATCTTTGGAGCCAAATTTGCGAGATGCAATACGTTCCTTCATTCGAAAAAATAAATATAAATAATAATAATTTTTACCTATCATAATTTCACACAAACACCACCACACGTATATACATACACGCGAGGAAGTATTATTCAGCGGAAAAAAAAAATGACATGTATACTATTCACGAGACATTCACAAGACATTTCCGCCACACTTCCAATCATTAAATTTCAACATACAAATGCGTATGTATAGACACAACACCACCCGTATACATACATATGTCATATCCGAAACTGCCCACATATGTTTATATATGTATGAGTCCCGATGGACGACCAAGTATGTATATGTGTCTGCATACATCGATGTTTGCGTCAGTACGATGAAAAAACGACGAAGTTTCCCCCACCACTTCCACAATAACACCAATACACGCAATCTACATAAAACCAAATTTAAAAAAAAATTAATCCGTTTGTCTGACGATCGCAAAAGCGTGAAACCCAGGGTCACAAACTCACATCTATCCAACCATATATATATATATATATATATATATATATATATATATATATATATATATATATATAGAAATCCATGGAATTTTATTTCGCGAGATTAAATTAATCTCATCTCATCACATCAAACAATTTTACAGCAATAAACAAATTTTAAATTCATCTAGGCACAAGTGAAAAAAAAAATTAAATTTTTTCAGGAATAAGATGGGAAGGTATAGATTTTAATGGGGGGAGAAAAAGAGACAGAGAAACGGGCAGAAAGATATGGATATATATGTCTAGAAAAAAGTAAATAGATAGATAGATAGATAGATAGATAGATAGATAGTTAGTACTTTACATAATGGATTTTTTTTTCACGTTCTAATGAACACTCAGCACATTGTCAACCATTTTATATTTAAAAGCACAATAAAAAAATTACGGTAGTGGATAACAACGTACAACTTTGTATAAAATATATAATTAAAGATATATATATATATATATATTAAAGAACACACAGTTTTGATCTTGGAAGAAGATCGAAAGTTCTTGGGAAATGAAAATAAAAGAAATTTAAACAGCTATAACACATTTTTCTCATCCTTTAATATCAAGACACTGAAGGTTATTTGTGAGTATGAACGGATTTTATTAAAAATTAGCAGACATAATGTATGTAATTTATTCAATCAAACATATATATATATACATATATATATATATGTAAAAGTGAACATAGAAGTCAACATTTAGAGGTGACAGTCTGTTTCATGCTATATGCAATCGTCAGGCCACATATCCTGTTATTTTTCTCGGCTATTTATATATATACGGGTTAGTGGTGCATTGTGGGTATTCTATTATGCCGGTTATTTTACCGGAAGTCGTTTGTTTATTTAGTTGGGTCAAATTATATTGCTTTTTTTTATGTTTTTTATTTTTTATTTGTTTGTTTCTTATTTTATTTATTTATTAACGTAGTAAAAATTGTTTATATCACTTGTTTAACAGTTTTGTTTTGGTTTGAGAATTTAATTAAAGCTATTTGTTCAATTTTGTGGTTGATTGTTGTGGTTCATTCTAAGTATTATTTTGGCGGGAACAGTTTTTAATTGATTATCTTTATTTGGGATTGGTTTGTTTATTTATTTACTTCGATGAATTTAGGTCAATTTATTTTACTTGTATATTTTCTCTTTTCGTTTTTTAGATTTTTAAGTAACATAGTATTTTTTTATGTTTTATTTCTTTTTTTTGGTCTGACGATTGCATATAGCATGAAACAGACTGTCGCCTCTAAGTGTTGACTTTTATGTTCACACGCTCTATCTCTGATATAGAGCACTTTATTCCATAAATATAGCACACCTTAAGACTATATTTCTTTATATATATATATATATATATATATATATATATATATATATATATATATATATATGCATATATATATATATATATATAGATAGATAGATAGATAGATAGATAGATGAGAGGATGAGAGGTATTATTATTCTATTGTGATTTTACTGTAAGTGTACAGATCTTTATCACTGTAGAATTGTTGTGGCACGTCTCCCCAATAATTGTTTATCAGTTGGCGGTAAGTCTCGTGGATTCTCATTGACTCTCGTGAGAATTATCACACCTGAGAATTATGTGGGAATCATCTCCGCTCAAACTTAATGTCTCAGTACGTTTATTCATATATTGTCCTTTTAGAAAACTGATATGATAATCACCTGAATAGTTCATTGTACGAGTAGATGCTGTGCAGAGTAAACAAATGCAGACTAAGATAGATAGATAGATAGATAGATAGATAGATACTGACTCGCGAAAAAAATATGACCAATTTTTATCAATGGTTTAAGTTCTCGTACGAACGACAAAGTCTATTGAAGTCAGTAAGTAACTTGCAAAGATTATTGCTGTTCTGTACAGGGCCTGGCCTGTTTTGTAACTTCTGTTCAGCTCGCTCGTTTTTAATATGACAGGTGGGATAGAAGCATATTCTGCACTTTGACACACGCTGCATGTTATTTTCAGAGTAGTATTGATAGTAATTCATGCTACCAATAGGACACTTCTTGGAGATAACTCTGCCACAACCATCATACTTCGCCACACCCATCACATGTAAATTGCTGGGTTGCTGGATCAATGATTTCCTTTTTGCTAAATGCACGCTTGATATTTGTCCAACTCATTTGCCTGTTATTGGAAAATCTTCATGAATCGTACAACCCGGCTTATCACAAGTAGTTTCTCATTCATATTCTTCTATATGTCATATCAAAATAGACTTTGTCTATATCTCTGAGATGAGGTATTATGATTACTTGAATTATTTAAATTATTCGGACTGTTATCCTCATCTTCATTGCCATATTCACAACGTTTCGGCCGTTGTACGCTCCGGCCTTTATGTCTATGTCTCTCTATATATCTGTCTATATCTCTGAGATGAGGTATTATGATTACTTGCATTATTTACATTATTGGGACTGTTATCCTCATCTTCATTGCCATATTCACAACGTTTCGGCCGTTGTACGCTCCGGCCTTTATGTCTATGTCTCTCTATATATCTGTCTATATCTCTGAGATGAGGTATTATGATTACTTGCATTATTTACATTATTGGGACTGTTATCCTCATCTTCATTGCCATATTCACAACGTTTCGGCCGTTGTACGCTCCGGCCTTTATGTCTATGTCTCTCTATATATCTGTCTATATCTCTGAGATGAGGTATTATGATTACTTGCATTATTTACATTATTCGGACTGTTATCCTCATCTTCATTGCCATATTCACAACGTTTCGGCCGTTGTACGCTCCGGCCTTTATGTCTATGTCTCTCTATATATCTGTCTATATCTCTGAGATGAGGTATTATGATTACTTGCATTATTTACATTATTCGGACTGTTATCCTCATCTTCATTGCCATATTCACAACGTTTCGGCCGTTGTACGCTCCGGCCTTTATGTCTATGTCTCTCTATATATCTGTCTATATCTCTGAGATGAGGTATTATGATTACTTGCATTATTTACATTATTCGGACTGTTATCCTCATCTTCATTGCCATATTCACAACGTTTCGGTCGTTGTACGCTCCGGCCTTTCTGTCTATGTCTCTCTATATATCTGTCTATATCTCTGAGATGAGGTATTATGATTACTTGCATTATTTACATTATTTGGACTGTTATCCTCATCTTCATTGCCATATTCACAACGTTTCGGCCGTTGTATGCTCCGGCCTTTATGTCTATGTCTCTCTATATATCTGTCTATATCTCGGAGATGAGGTATTATGATTACTTGCATTATTTACATTATTCGGACTGCTATCCTCATCTTCATTGCCATATTCACAACGTTTCGGCCGTTGTACGCTCAGGCCTTTATGTCTATGTCTCTCTATATATCTGTCTATACTCTGAGATGAGGTATAATGATTACTTGCATTATTTACATTATTCGGACTGTTATCCTCATCTTCATTGTCATATTCACAATGTTTCGGCCCTTGTACGCTTTTGCCTTATTCAGGTGATTAGAACTTTATGTCTTTGTCTCTCTATATCTGCTTTCGTCTCTCAGGAGTTTATCGAACTTCCTTTCGTCCGATTCATGTGTATATCTTTTTTCTTCAACTGGTTTTATACCCTGTTTATGTTTGCGCATCTACCGACATCATTTCATGTTCAATTCTGGATTTGAGGACACTTTTAAGTTCAACAATCGAAACACCAAAGTCTTTTAACATGGTAAGATGATATAAAGTGCCTAACATACTTCGGTATCACTTAGGCAGAAACCTGTACATATTGGATCACCACAGATCAACTCTTCTTAGCTCAAGCGTGAATCACATACTACATCGATTGCTCGTTGCTTTTCCTTGCCTTTCTGTCATCCCGGATTTCCTGTGAGTGATGCATTAAGGTTGTAGGGACAGTACATGTAATGAAGCCATGGTAGCAGGGGTGTGTCTTGGGCAGAATATGCTGGCAGAACACAACCATTTCCGGGATGGGTTAAATTCAGAGTTTTCTAGCTCGTAGATTAGTCGACAACTAATTTTATAAAAGTTGTCATGCCATTTAGACATAGCGTTGAGGTAAAAGATGGATTCATACCTTTCCGTAACTGAATGCAATGAAAAGAAATTTCAAAATCGACTCACCGATCAGAGCTGGGTTAGGGTTAGGGTTAGGGTTAGGGTTAGGGTTAGGGTTATTCACTACTCCATCGTACCTTAACTTTATATAGCAGCATTAATTTAGAATTAATTTTCTATGAGGACTGCTACAAAAAATAATGTCATATATTTGAACATTTTTTTTTTTTTAGTTTAGTATATAATTTCCACTATGATACATTAGAGTTTGGAGTTTTTCCCCAAATAAACCAAAAATTAGAGCCACTCACTCGCACGAGCTAATGGGGGTTGGGGGTCGCATGACAATGCCGTATGTGTCCGAGCATAATCTAATTTTAGTCTGGACGAGATTCAGGCATGACGTTAGAATTGAGAGGGGAAAATATTTGGCATCATCTACTTAAGGTTAATTTGGGAAATTCTAAACTCGTTATTAATATATAGAAGGTAAGGACATACAAATGCAAAGGAAATTCATCGAAGAATTTTCAGTACTTTTATGAAGTGCAAAACCAATAAGGAAAAAACTGCAATAAGCTTCACAGTTATCTACAGAGAAGAGCTTCAAATATATGACAGGATTTGAGGGCAAAAGAATCATTAATATTCATTAAGAATTAATGCATTAATCGAACAAAATAGTTCTGAATCTGAATATGCTTTCATGGCACACTGACTCCTATATAATGGTCATGTAGTGCCAAACAAAAATTTTGAAGTAGATTCTCATAGTCTTTAATCCCATCTCCAAGGTTCTGATTCTGAATGTGGATTCATGACACACTGACTCCTATATAATGGCCATGTAGTGCCAAGCAAGGATTTTCAAGTAGATTCTCATAGTCTTTAATCCCATCTCCAAGGTTCTCATTCTGAATGTAGTTTTATGGCACACTGACTCCTATATAATGGTCATGTAGTGCCAAGCAAGGATTTTCAAGTAGATTCTCATAGTCTTTAATCCCATCTCCAAGGTTCTCATTCTGAATGTAGTTTTATGGCACACTGACTCCTATATAACGGTCATGTATTGCCAAACAAGGATTTTCAAGTAGATTCTCATAGTCTTTAATCCCATCTCCAAGGTTCTGATTCTGAATGTGGTTTTATGGCACATTGACTCCTATATAATGGTCATGTAGTGCCAAACAAGGATTTTTAAATAGATTCTCATAGTCCTTAATCACATCGCCATGTCAACCGTAGTCGGTTATTTAATGCCGACAACATTTTTAGGATTGATTCGCATGAGTAGAATATGTATTCTTTGGTTTAGATTGGTTTGGTTTATTTTGTTTTACGGCATATCAACCTCAATGGGTTATTTAATGCCGACAACATTTTTAGGATAGATTCGCATGAATAGAATATGTATTCTTTGGTTTAGATTTGTTTGGTTTATTTTGTTTTACGGTATATCAACACCTCAGTGGGTTATTTAATGCCGACAACATTTTTAGGATAGATTCGTATGAATAGAATATGTATTCTTTGGTTTAGATTCGCTTGGTTTATTTTGTTTAACGGCATATCAACCTCAATGGGTTATTTAATGCCGACAAAATTTTTATTTCTGGTAATATTTTTCCTTCAAAAGTATATCGCTGGTAATAATAGTTTTCTTTTCATTAAATGTATTACTCGTAATATTTTTTTACAAATTATTTCTGGAATTAAAACCTATTTTTACCATTTCATAAAGTTTTCACCCTAGTTTGGGAGTTAACTATTTATCCATAGCTGTGACTCTAACAGGTGATACCAACCGGGTCAGAGTAGACCAGGGAACACCAGCAATTAAGAGGTAATTCGACGCTCCTCAAAACCTCCTGATCAGAGGCCTTGCTACTGGACGTAGTTTATCGTCTTACCCAGGAGACGGATGTATTTTATCGTCATACCCAGGACGAATGATACACGGAGAAGAATGAGTGCTTAATATAGGTATTCAGCACCAGTATCCGGTGCTAACAGATACATAAAAACACACACATACACAGAACAATGAGTTAGAAAACAATTAACAAGACAACTTACAAGGAATAGTGGTGTATCAAATGCTGTATAGCCAAATGAAGTAAGATCAGTCCGAATTAGCTTAGTATGCACTAATTAATCAAGTATTTAACTCCTTAATCGTAGACTATTTAAGGCTATGAGCCAGGTCATTTGGTAGAGTGCTGAAGGGGGGGGGCTAGATACTCTACAACTATTAAGAATTTTGTTGTTAGAGTGTTAGAGGCTAGGATTATGAATTTTTAGATAGGGTGTTAGAGGCTAAGATTCTTGGTGTATCGTCGAGGTGAATGATAGACGGAGAGAAAGGAGTACACTGTTTAACGCTATGAGACACCGGGATAGATTGTTCTAGTTCCACGTGCCATGCCTCTTCCGGGTGTCTCAGTTATTTCTCTGTAACTGAACTCTACAAGTTTGAGTTTCCCACTGCTGTACCTTGGTATCGAACTCACAACACTTTGGGTCGAGTCACTGGATCTAACCAACTTCTTTATCCACTAATAATACCGCATGTCATAGACAGAAAGGCCGGAGCGTAGAACGGCCGAAACGGTGTGAATATGGCAGTGAGGATGAGGATAACAGTCCGAATAATGTAAATAATGCAAGTAATCATAATACCTCATCTCAGAGATATAGACAGATATATAGAGAGATATAGACATAAAGGCCGGAGCACACAACGGCCGAAACGTTGTAAATATGGCAATGAAGATGAGGATAACAGTCCGAATAATGTAAATAATGCAAGTAATCATAATACCTCATGTCAGAGATATAGACAGATATATAGAGAGACATAGACATAAAGGCCGGAGCACACAACGGCCGAAACGTTGTGAATATGGCAATGAAGATGAGGATAACAGTCCGAATAATGTAAATAATGCAAGTAATCATAATACCACATCTCAGAGATATAGACAGATATATAGAGAGATATAGACATAAAGGCCGGAGCACACAACGGCCGAAACGTTGTGAATATGGCAATGAAGATGAGGATAACAGTCCGAATAATGTAAATAATGCAAGTAATCATAATACCTCATCTCAGAGATATAGACAGATATATAGAAAGACATAGACAGAAAGGGCGGAGCGTACAACGGCCGAAACGTTTTGAATATGGCAATGAAGATGAGGATAACAGTCCGAATAATGTAAATAATGCAAGTAATCAGAGATATAGACAATTATTTTACGTATCAAACATTTCGTTCCCCTACACAGACGTTACTATAATAACATTCCTCCTACGTAATGAGCAACAACACATAGGAAGCTTTGGTGACTGTTCATCTCTCTCGGCCGAAAGTCACACGAAACATAAAATAAAAAAATGTTTGTGTATTAAGGCGAATTTCGCACATCTTTATTTGGTGCATATAAGCTCATATCCATCAGAATGTCGGCTGTAGATAAATTACTGGGCAGTGCTTAGCCCATTTTCTAGACAAAATCTTTTTTACACATTTATAAGTCTACGATTCGTCCATGTATTGAATATTGCTATGAGTTCTGGTCTGGTGCTTCTCTCATGTATTTAGAAATTGTTTAAAAGATCCAAAGAGAAATCTGCAATTTTATTGATCCTAACCTGGCATCTCAACTTCAGTCACCTTTCTACCACCGTAATATAGATTCCCTGTACCTTTGCTATAAATATGTTCACATTAGTTGTTCTGATGAACTTTCCTATGCATTCCTAGAAAGTTCATTTGTGCAGATGGAAACTATTAGGACTTCATAGAGACACTGAGGTATTATGGGGACTTTACTAAGAATGGTAAGAATGTATTCTTTTGGTGTAAGGAATACTGTGATATGTTTTGGTCAGTAATTGTGGCTAGCTAAATTTAAGATGAGACAAACTGAAGACAAGCCTTCCCCTATCCCTCCTTTCGACCTTGTGCCACATTTTTGTATTTACAAAACAAATATTACTTTCCTCTTTTCACTTATGGGAACAAGGACTTCATAGAAACTCTGAGGTATTATGGCGGTTGTAGTAAGAACGGTAAGTTAAAATATATTGTTTTGGTGTAAGGAATACTGTGGTATGTTTGGGTCAGTAATCAGGATTAGCTAAGTTTATGATAAGACAGATTAAAGACCGGCCTCCCTCGATCGCCCCTTTTGGATTTGTGCCGCATTTTTGTATTTAAAAAATAAATGTTACTTTCCTCCTTGAAACGGAGAGTTTACTAATTTAAGTGGCAAGGTGTCCTCTTTTTACTGTTGAAATGGCCGTAAGTTCTATGCTAACAGTTTCTTCTCTCGCACTTCTCGTTTGTAGACCACTAGACAAATTGTATATATGTGAACTCTGTAGGACTTCATAGAGACTTGGTGGTATTATGGTGACTGTATGAGAATGGTAAGTAAGAATGTGTTGTTTTGATGTAAGGAATACTGTGGTATGTTTGGGTCAGTAATCGTTACTATCTAAATATAAGATAAAACAAATTGAAGACCAGCCTTTCCCTATCTCCCCTTTTTAGCCTTGTGCCACACTTTTGTATTATTACACAAAATAAATATTACTTTTCTCTTTGGTACCTAAACTTTCTGTATTTAAGCGCACCATTAGATTGGCGGCAAGGTCTCATAGATTTACAGTTGAAATAATTATAAACGTAAGTTTTATGCAAACAGTTTTTTTCTCTCGCACTTCTCACTTGTGGAACACGCTTCTAGCTTCTTGATTTCCAGACAAATTTGATCTTCAAAAATTTAAATGCAATGTCAATCGTTATCCTCTGTCTTCTCCTTTTCATTTATTTTCCTCTCTCCGTAATGCTTTTCCTTTCCTCATATTCTTTTACACCTGGCTTCTTAGTGGCTTTATTGCCTTCCTAGAAAAAGATTCTAACTTGTGTCATCATTAATGGATGAGCAATTTTTATACCACAAAATGGGTTGAGAAACGCTCCTCCGGACCCTACAAGCAAAATTGAGGTACCTGTTTTTTTGGGGTGTGTTTTTTTTTTTATATTTACACAGAGTCTGTGGATTAAAATAAATATACTTGGGCTGCACAATTGCGCTCTCATCGAAAATATAAATATAGAAGTTTTATACATAAGATGGCCGGCTAACTTTTACCCAGACACAATCCACTTTTAATACTGTAGTTTGTTTAATGCCTAATACGGTAATATTAAAAGTCAATAAGGCATGTTTGTAGGCAAAGTTTACTTATATAATATAGACAACAAGTACTTGTATTTCCAATAACTGCATTATACTGTAAAACAAAATGTAAATACCGTCTGCTTGTACGGTATCAAAGCCGGTTATTTGTTTATTCTTCTGCGGTCATTTTTATTCTAGAATTCAATTCTGAAAATCTAACATGAATGGGGAAAAAAAAACTTTTGGCAATCTCTCATTCTAACTTTCAAACAATCTCTCC
>OZ010614.1:1689564-1697064 GCA_963932145.1 Acanthosepion lycidas | reverse complement strand
TTGGATATGAAACTGAACAGATATGAAGATTTCGAGTATCTATAACGAGAAGGATTTTGTCAGAAGGCACTTCCTTTATCGGCAAAGCTCCTTCGTGGCCTAGTCTGTTAAGGCACCTCAGTATCTAACGACTTGGGTGCTTGATTTTGTCAACATCTTTATGGGTTATTTAATGCAGATATCTAAATATTTTGAACACTGTTTTAATGCTACACCTACAGATAAAATATATTGTTGGTAATATTTTATATAAAAATGTATTGCTTGTATTGCTATAATAAAAATGCATTTTTATACTTTCAAAGTGTTTTGTTTTTGTTTGGGTGTTCACAATTTACCCATAGATGGGACCCTTACAAGTGCTACTATACCGGGTCAGGGTGAACCTGGCAACAATAGCAATGAGGAGGTGGTTCTGCACTTTTGAAAACCGCCAATCTCCTGATCAGAGACCTTGATACCGGATGTAGTCTATCGTCATACCTAGTATTAACGAATAATATGATATGATTTTAAGAGAAGATAAAAGAAATGAAGATGACGAAGGTGAAACGAAAATATATAGATTGACCTTTGACCTTAAAACGTTATGATTGTGGTGTTTACTCTAAACACTGTTTTAAACTGTTAGCTTATAGTTAGATGAAAAAGTATTCCTTTTATCTTTACAGGATTGAGACGAGACCAAAAAATAGATGATTCTCCATTACTGCTTTTCTAGATTTCTCTTCCAGCAACCCCCACTTCATCGTTTCTCTTTTTGGACAAATGAAACGCTCAGTATAAAGCGTCAGGCTTTTAGCGTCTATTGGATGGGGCCTCACGCACTTCAAGCGGAACTAGTATATGCAATCGATTGCTAATAGTGATGAAAAAATGACCTGGTCATTCTATAGATCCAGAAAGTGACTCTCTGTCATGCGTTTACCTTTCAAAAGTCTTCCGATATTAGACTATATTGTATTGCTGCCATATCTAGGCTGAAGCTGCACAATCCTTACTCTCCAACCTTGATAGAATTCAAAACCGTTTACCCTTGTCTTATGGAGGAAGCAGCTTCTTTCTCATAGATGCAACTTGTTAAGCCCGTCGCAACTCTTCACTTGGCAAATGTTCCCACGAACTCCATTAGTTCTACCAGCTCCGAACTTTAGTACTAAGACGCGCCAGACCACTTCAAAAGAGTCAAATCAGTCTCATTTCCCCCGTATTCTAAATGTAAGCAAAATGTTCTAAACAAGCAGTTCTTCCCAACTATTGCTTGCATGGAACTTTTCTCAAAAGGACACATGGCCCAATGCATAAAAGTGTTGGTTGAAATAATCTAATGATTTCACGGAGAGTTCGGAGTTCAATATCTTGACAAAGCAAAAGTGAACAAAATCTTGGAGAGTTGTTTACTAAAAGGGAAATAACCGAACCTGAGTTATTAATCCGCACTTTCTTCAACCTCCTCATGCATTACAACAATACCCTCGGCCACGATGACTTGTGACTTCGTGCTAGCACAGCCATTGTTCCGCCTATCCAATTTCATTCACATGGCTTGAGTCAACCGGTGGTATGGTTTTTCAGGCACTTTTCAAAGGCGCTGCACGCTGGGATCCCCCTCTCTTTTCCGACAAATCAATCGCAGTGAGATTCGAACCCAGGTCTTATGGTCAGAAAGCGAACGCGACCATATGATTGTAGTGACTGAGGAAGCCTCCCCTTGGGAGTCTGGTCCACAGGGCTGTGGTTCGCTGAGAGAAGCTGTTCGAGTGGAACTTACTTCTTGGCGATGGAATACGAAGGGAATATGGGTGGTTCGATAATATTTAAGTGGCATGGCAGGTCCTGGCCGTGAAGGTTAGGCCTGTTGGAACCAGGAGATGCAGTTCGCACAACCCCGTGAGAGACTCACCACATCCCGCATGTGAGAGAGAAGTTGGGGTGTGGGAAATAATTCTTCTCCAACAAGGACCTGGAGACGCTTTTAAACTCTATCAGCTTCTACCCAAATATAGAAACAGTTCTCAATTTTCGGTCCGAAATGTAGATGACAGCATGAGGAGTCAGGTACTTACTAGAGCGGTAAATGGAGCCGATCATTTTACCTGTATCTTTAGCGATGGATCACATATAAGAGTTCCACTTGACGTCAGGTGTGAGTTTAAGGCCCACAAACAACTCCAAGAAATTGCTTACCTTTCTAATAGGAAACTGCCTACTTGCGTTTAGACCTCAGAGCAATATATGGTCACGTCAATAGAGATTTCGTCTTCTCTTTCATTAAAAAAAAAACGTCTTCCAATGTTCTGATTCACTGAATGCATCGATTTAAAAGAGGAACTTTATCTGTCCACAAAATCTTACTTGTCTGTCAAGGCCCCCAATACAGAAACAATTCAAACCACATAAGGAGTACGGCAAAGTGGAAATGAGAGACCCAGACTATTTAATTTCTTCCTAGACTATGTCCTGCGCGTTTACAAACACAGATCTGATGAATATTGGTCATCTAAGCTTTCGATACTGCATCCCAAATCATAGAAGACCATAGTTCTACTTTCTCTCCCGAGACCAACGTACTGATGAGGAAGATAGAGGTTTGTTGCTGATGACATAGGTACTCACAGTTGGTATAAGGATAATCCTGAGCAGAAAATAAGCCTCCTTTATTACGTGTTCCAAGTGATGAGACTTAAATCTTTTCAAATCAGAAATTAGGATCTGTAAATGGAATGAGTACACTGATGAGACTTTGCCTGAAGCCATCATAAAAAATCAGCATCTAGAATAGTAAATCCTAAAAATTTCAGATACTTCGGCGTATGGATCAACTATAAGAAATTAAGTATAAGAGGAAAAGAAATTGAATATAGTCTTCAGGAAGTAGATTCGTCCAACACCGCAGATTGTTTCAAAATCAAAACATCAACCCTAAAACTCAAGTCGTGTTCTTAAATAGACTCGTTAGATCGAGACATTCATCTGGATGTCATGCATGGTGCCAAACCCTTTCCGAAATATCTAAACTGTCAGTTGTATACAACCGCTTCCTGAGATCAAGTTTGGTAAAAGACTATGAGTAAGTAAAGCCTGTGGGTCTTAGCAAAGAATATCCATCTTTGAACATTGCGATCTGGTACTACAGAATCACAAAGAATGGTACCAAATAAGAGAAACCATATCATTTGAAGACGACCAAGAGTAGCAACAACTAAAATGGATGTCACTTGTAATTGAAAGAGAAAATAATGACATAATCAAGATGTTTACATTCCACATTACTTCAAACAATCGGTTAGGAAGGAAACCTCCATCAATACTGGAAAGAGGGATAAAAAGTACTAGGCTTGAGAAAAGAAAATAATAAAAAATAATCAAGATGTTGACCTTCCACACTACTTCAAATAAAAGGTTAGGAAGGAAACGTCTAACGATACTGATAAGAGAGTTAACAGCTACTGAATTTGATAAATCTATTTTTTAAGAAATTGTTTTAAGAGAAAGATTTTATAAATTCCAACTGAAAGTAATACTGGTTGCAAGGTTTCCTTATAGGGAAACGCTTAATATTACAATTACTATTTGAAACATGTCAGTCAGTTCGCTGGAGCTTAATTAGTATTATCCTGAAACCAGGGGAGGCACTGTGCCGGTTGTCTTTCTTGGGAAACGGCTAATATTATATTTTGTTGGTGCAAAAATATTGACGTTTTTTGACGTTAAAAAATACGTCAAAAAACGTCAATATTTTTGCACCAACCTAATAACTCTACCTTGTGTAGTTCTCGAGCCTTGTATTGAGTGAACGTTAGTATAAATGAAAAACATTTGTCAGTAAAATAAAACAATTGTGAAACACCGAAATGATGATGTTCTACATCATTATTGGAATACTTCGAACAGTCCCACTAATCAATAGAATGATATTATGTGTGTCATAAGTAAACTACTTGAAACAACGGGGTATTGTTGCAATGCAAAAGGAGGTTGAAGAAAGTGCGGATTAATTTGTGATGACTTGCTACCACTTGATCCCCAGGGAGAGGTTGGTACCAAAATTCGTAAAACTAATCCAAAATGAAAAAAGAAAGGAAGGCAAGAATGGCTGAGAAGGGTATTTAACGAGTTTCTAGTTACGAAAGGAAGTCCTTGACCCACACACAATAGAAGCGAGACTGCGTGAAGTAATTTTCCTCCAATCAGAAGTAACAGAAAGAAAAGAAGAAAGAAAGAAGCAAACAAAAGAAAGAAAGAAAGAAAGAAAGAAAAAAAGAAAGAAAGAAGGAAAGAAAGAAAGAAAGAAAGACAATAAAGAAAGGAAATGAAAGCAAAAATAAAGTCAAAGAATTTCGGCAAGAAATGAGGACAATTATAAAAATCCAAAATGGAAACGGAAGACGAAAGAAGATTTGAAAAAAAAAAAAAATGCAGAAAATACTTTCGGTAGAAAAAAAAAATAAATGCCGAATTAATGATAGAAAAAAAAGGCAAGTATGTGTCAAAGGTCAGTGGGGCAGCAAAAGCACAGATTCACAGTGGGCCAGATTATGATCCAATTAGACTGGATTAAATCACTCAAAACCGAATGATATTCAATAGAAAGAAAAAAACATAAGTGACAGCAAGAAAGAAAGAAAGAAAGAAAGAAAGAAAGAAAGAAAGAAAGCATAAAGCAGAAAAGAAGTCTACGCGATGAAAAGAAAGAAAGAAAGAAGCAAATAAACAAAAAACAAAGAAAGAAAGAAAGAAAGAAAGAAAGAAAGAAAGAAAGCAGAAAAGAAGTCGACGCGATAAGAAGAAAGAAAGAAAGAAAAAAAGAAAGAAAGAAGCAAACAAACAAAGAAAAGGAAGAAAGAAAGAAAAAAGAAGGAGAAAAGAAGTGAACGCAATGGAAAGAAAGAAAGAAAGAAAGAAAGAAAGAAAGAAAGAAAGAAAGAAATAAAGAAAGAAAGAAAGAAAGAAAGAAGCAAACAAACAAAGAAAAGGAAGAAAGAAAGAAAAAAGAAGGAGAAAAGAAGTGAACGCAATGGAAAGAAAGAAAGAAAGAAAGAAAGAAAGAAAGCAGAAAAGAAGTCGACGCGATGAAAAGAAAGAAAGAAGCAAATAAACAAAAACCAAAGAAAGAAAGAAAGGAAGAAAGAAAGAAAAAAAGAAGCAGAAAAGAAGTGAACGCAATGGAAAGAAAGAAAGAAAGAAAGAAAGAAAGAAAGAAAGATAGAAAGAAAAGAGCTTAATAAATAAAGAAAAAAGAAAGAAAGAAGAGGTGAGACAGAAAAAGAAAAAAAGTCGGAAGAATATAAACATAGAACGAAAGAAAGAGAATGAAAATTAAGAAAAAAACTAATAAATGAAAAAGTGAGAAAGAAAGAAAAGACAAAGGAAAAATGACAAAGGAAGAAAAGAAGGCGAGAAAAACAGCGAAAAGGGTAAAGGAACAAAAAGAGAGGAAAAAAAAGAGGAAAAGGTTCGGTCGAAGAGAGAAGAAAGGAATGCACAGACACACACATGTCCATGTGCGTCCCTTTGCGTCTTTGTTCTCTTAAACATAGGAAACCGGGGCCAAAACTATTAATTATCTTACTTATCGTAATAAGTAAGCCAAAACGAACTCACTGGGTGGTTAAGAGAATTTGCCAAGACAAAAGACAGTCCCCCACTCCGACTCCATCGTTCCAATTTGGGAGACACACCACCAAGAGGGTAGGAACGTCAAGAGAAAGTCATTTTGCAAGGATTTCTGTTGACAAAGCAAACTTCTATACGAAATCATATATATATATATATATATATATATATATATATATGGGGTTCTATGTCTCATATTTTAGTGCAATTCCTACTTTCTTTTACCAGCTTGCATATGTCTATCTTGTTTGCAGAGGGAGGCGGGGTTTTGTAATCTGGAAAAGAGAAAAATATCTTTTGACACATTTGGAAATGAGGGCAAATTCTTCTTTTATATCTATAATACACATATATGGAACACAATATATATATATATATATATATATATATATATATATATATATATATATATATATATAGTTCAAACATACTGACAAGCTGGTAGAACGATTACAAAAAGGCTCGTCTACGAAATTCTGGTGTCCGGGTGCTGAAATTAACATCAATCAGTTAAACAACAAATGTAATGTTTGGATTAATCGTATTCGCCTTTGCATGGAATATTGCTGCCATATATTGCCCGATGCCCTTTTTGTTTGTCTCAAGGTTCTTGATAAGATCCAGAGACGGATATGCAATGTAATTGGCCCTGATCTGGCATCTCGTCAGCAGTCGCTCTCTAACAGATGTGCCGTCGCCACCCTCTGTCTTTTTTACAAATACTTTCATGTTAACTGCTCCGAGGAGCTGCTTCCCAGAATTCATGAATTTAAGCGTGCTATTAGGATGGCATCTCGCTCTCATCCTTTCATTGTCGAAACTGTTAAATGTAGCCGTCTCTTCTACTCCAATAGCTTCATGTTTCGCACCTCTCGCCTCGGAACTCCCTCCCCTCTTCCTGTTTCCCTGATAGCTATAATCTCCAACTATTCAAATGTAATGTCAAACGACGTCTCCAGATGCCTTGATCTATCCCCTAACATTCTCTTCATCCTTTCCTCTATCACTCCTATTTGCTCTAGCTCCAACTCTCTGTAACCTCTTGCGTGATTGTTTTCCGCTAAGCTAACCAATATTCATAAGTACCCTATTCCAAAGATTTAGAGAATGGTATTTTTGCGGACAACATGTCTCTAATAAGCACTTCAAGGGCTTTGGATTTTATCGTCAACAGAGACAAACTGAACAGCCTTCCCTGTTTCCTTATGTCTAGTTAAACCTCATCAGTTTCGATAAAAGACCCAAAATATGTTTCATCATTACCACGAAGAAAATTCAGAATTATATATATATATATATATATATATATATATATATATATACTATTTACATTTATCGGACCATTGTCCTCATGTTTGCCGCTATATTTATTACAAAGTTTCGGCCGTTATACGCTCCTCCTTGGGATCACGTTGAGATCATAGACAAACACCATTGGAAAATTCGTAAACTTTAAGGAATGCTTGGCCATAAAAATCTTCTGAGCCGACCAAACATAGAAATGAATACAATATGGGAACTATTAATAAGGAGTGCCAGAAAAATATGAGCTATGGTAAAGCGATTACAGCTATGGTAAAACGATTACAGCTAAAATTGCAACATGAGCACCGGTAAAATAGGTTGCTGAAGACATTAGGTTTATAATACCCAGAAATTCATACACAGATGTCCTCAAGGACACATGGCACAGTGGATAAGGGTGCTAGTTAGATCCAGTGAGTTCAATACCCGGTTAAGGCAGTGGAGAACTTGAAGAGGGGAATTAACAGGAGATAAATAATAAATGACATTCATTAAAAGTGGCACGAACAGTCTATACCAGTGAGCGAAATAAAGGGTTCGGTTCGACATTTCAACCTCCTGAAAAAGGACGGAGCGTAA